>OZ022597.1:1207883-1246437 GCA_963669155.1 Arbacia lixula
TATAATTCATAAATAGAAGTATACTCTCATGACATCATCGTCATATTCATCATTACGATTTTTCCATTGAGGAATCGCCACGTTTTTGTCCGTTTAGAATTGACCGTACGCCAATTGAATTAATGTACACCACATCACACTATAAATACTAATTACATGATACACTGTTATTACATAATAAGATTGGGAAAAACTACATAGGGGTTACATGTAGAAATGTCAACGCACACCCGTTCTCGTTAAGCCATTACGTAATGATGGAATGCATGAACAAACATTCAAATCTTGCATAGGAAGTATCATTAGTAGAAAATCATACCAAACATAAATGATCATATTAGTACGCGCAGAATGCCCACACTTTGAAATTGAATGAAGTACACGGATTAAGTCTATTAATAGGTAGAAGATCTTTTCTAGCTTTAAAGGTTGGTAACAGACAGCGAAATGTCATGTTACATCGGGAATGGCTGTCACGTTATGGACGAAAATGGCTGCACCAGTTATCCACGTGTGAACTTGTGTTGTACTACAGGCATTGTTGGTAAATAAAGGGTATTCTTTTCGGTTCTTCTTCTTCTTCAAATTCAGAACTTTAATTTTGAGTTTTTCCCGAAGAAAGAAAATGGAACATATCTGCCTCACTCATCCAAATAACTATATTACATAATGGTTAAGCACGCACGCCTAGTCACGCTACATATTCACCCAATTCTGTCATTATTAGCCGTTCTGTTAACCAACTCGATGTAGAGTATGGCATTCATGTGACAAAGTCTTATTATGCATATCCTTTAGGTCTAAGTACAAACTTTAATACATTCGTTCACCGAATCCTGGACGTACCGGGTGATTAGTAGCGGCTTTAGTCATGCGCCGATTTAAAATGTTCAAACAATTGAAGACTTTCACAATTGAGTTACTTAGCAGATCAAATACATGTATACTGTTTGGCATAACCGTCATTATTATGAGGAAGGCTTTGTTCATCGTTTAAGTATAGCTTGAAGATATTATTTTTGTTTTTGAAAAGAAAGGAAATTCAGCAGCACACAGATGGTTAAGTAACTGACATGTTAAGAAATGTAGGCCTACAAATAATTTGAAATTAGAAAGTTGAGGCATCTAACTTTAGTTTAGATACCGCGGAAAGAGCTTTTTTGAATGAATAGCTAATAAATTATACATTAATCAGCATTCGTGTATTCCTTGCTGTGGAAAGCTATAAGAAAGCTAAATAAGAAAGAAGCTGGTATTATATGTTTATTTCTTTGTAGCCATGGTCACGTTACACTATCATGTCGCTAAATCCATGGTTAAAATCAATGGGGCGGTTGTTGATGAAGAGTGCCAGATTGCCATGAGAATCATCGTGTTAGAATGTAAAGGGAGTACCAATATGGATGACAGGGTCCAAGGGATGAGTGCTTCCCCAGGGTCACCCGTATGTTAAACCTGTGTTGAGTGTACCAACATGGCTACTAGTCGGTGTTGGTGTGACACATTATGCCAAGTAACGACTGGTATCCACCTGATGTGCGTTAGTTTTAGACATGGTATTAATGTCAACGCAGACCCTTGTTCGAATAGCAAATATATATACTACATGTGATTATCCCAACTTCTGAAGCTGCAACGCTAGTAGCAAGGGAACACCATCTCGTTGCTAGGTAACCAAGAAACAATCACCGATTCATTGCAATACATTGTGCTGATTGCCCATTCAAGCTCTGGCGTATTACCCAATAGAATGGTTAGATCATGGAGAAGAAAAAAGAAAGAGAGATGGCAGAGTTGAAAGAAAGAGAGAGAAGGAGAGACACATAGTTAAAATTATTAAATGATTGTTATCTCCTCCCATTGAAGTCAATTTCGGATTTGGAGCGCTTGCGCTCCCGGAAGTTATCCTTCATATTCGACTTGTCGACTTCCTCCAAGGTCTCCAGCGAAGTCAGGACAAGAGCACTGGCCCTCCGTTGGTGGCTCAGCTGTAGTCTCCGCGCAGCCGCTGCGTTGTCGCGTGCGTGGGACGATGGCGAGGACGGTGTAGACCCACCCGCCGTGTGCGGGAGAAAGTCCAAGCTGGACGGCTGGATTTGAAGACTAAGCCGTTGCAGCGAGCGCTGGCGGTCTATATGCGTGTTTTAGGGGTGGATCGGTGTTTTGATTTTTGTTCCAAAGTGTTGTTATGAGGATGGGAGGAGGGGGGCGAGGGAGTAGGGTGGTCAAGATGGATTAGAAGGTTAGTATCAAGGTGTTAGGGAGTTGAAGTACGAAGGGGTTTCATTTGGGGGAATGTTAGTATGGTAGGGTATAGTTAGGTGGGGTGCATGTTGTATGGGTGCAAAGTGAAGTGAGCGGACATGATTATACGATGCAAAGTTTCGTGCAGTTTCCATGGATATGTTTTGATGAGCAATTTGCAGATAAAGTACAGCAATGATGAAATACACATATTGCGGTAGCTTGAATAAGAATATGAAGTTTTAACAGGCCACGAGGCGCACAAACAGACACACACATCAGTTGGAACGTGATGACAAGTAACACACAACAAAAACAACATCAAGAGTAACGTTGGAAACAAGAATGTGCAAACATGAAGCCATTGCACGTCAATTTTCAGCAACAAAATGCAAACAACGCGAAATGAATTTGAGGAATAGAGAAATAAGAAGACACGACACACGTTACAATTTAGTCAGCCCGTAGCATCAACACAGCGAATCACACAACAAACAGTGCGCGTAACCATATGAGCACATCACATCATCATAGTTCAAATCGTTAATTTAAAGTTCAGTTCAGTTAGGACAACCAAATGTAAAACACAATCACTCCTTAAAAGAGTCCATGATTTGTTCAGAAATTGCGTATGTGGTATTTCACGTCATATTAAATTTACACGAATGAGGCACATTTTCGGTATATAAACATGAATATCATGTTTGTTGTGTTTTTTGACGAACATAGAACAAGAGAGATTGAAGGACCCGACATATATACAACACACACCCAAAGCGGCGATAGCACAATAAACGCAATACGAGAAGCAAAATGAATATGAGATACATTATTTATTTTTTCAGTATAGTTTTACAAGACAAGATGCATGTGCGGAAGCATATGGTGCGATACAGCGTAACACATGTACGTATTTGAGCAGAGAAAGCGGACATTATGCGAAAGTGAAAACAAAATGTGGGAAGAAATATGATCATGATTGAAATAATTCATTCGGGAAGGGTGAATAAAAGGAAGAAATAACAATATTAATTCAGTGAGTTTAAGTTAACATTTGTCAGGCATCACAATGATCTTTGGTATAAATCTTGAAATCGGCATGCAGGTAGAATGGTGATTGATTGTGGAAAGGTCAAGGGGGACGAAACGAAAAAAAAAAGCAAGTAAAAGCAACATTAGAAACTACAAAGAAAAACCGAAAAAAAATACACATTATACAATAGCAACGGAAAGAAAACCATAACGATAAAAATCCATGAATAGAATGGTGTCATGTCTTGACATCTGGTTACTGTCACAATAAATGAAAACATAACACTGGTGGTGGAACGTGCACATGTGAGCGAATGGTCGTGAACCAGTCTCGGAAACGTGCATGCACGCGTGGGGAAAAGGGTCGCGCGTGTCGTCAAGGCTTTTGATATGGACAGTTGTAAAAAGAGAATACAATATATTTCGTCTTGATACATTTGATTTCTAGATTTTGCCGTCTTTCTTTGATGTAAATACATACTAATAGTCTATTTGTATTACTTGAAAGCTTTGATTTCGATAAAAACGTGAATACAAACCCCCTTCTCGCCAGGATGGAGTTAGCGATACAAACGCGCATGAGCTTGATATTTCGTCTTGATACATTTCATTTCTAGTTTCTGCTATATTTCTTTGATGGAAATACATACTAGTTTGTATTAATAGAGCGGTTTGATTTCAATAAAAACGTGAATACAAACCCCCCTTCTCGTCAGGATTGAGTTAGAGATACAAAAGCGCATGAGCTTGATATTTCGTCTTGATACATTTCATTTCTAGTTTCTGCTATATTTCTTTGATGGAAATACATACTAGTTTGTATTAATAGAGCGGTTTGATTTCAATAAAAACGTGAATACAAACCCCCATTCTCGTCAGGATTGAGTTAGAGATACAAACGCGCATGAGCTTGATATTTCGTCTTGATACATTTCATTTTTAGTTTCTGCCACCTTTCTTTGATGGAAATACATACTAATAGTCTATTTGTATTAATAGAGCGGTTTGATTTCGATAAAAAAAAACGTGAATACAAACTCCTCTTTAGCCAGGGTTGAGTTAGCGACACAAACGCGGCATGAGCTTGTCCGTTTGAGAGCTCCTCTTTTCTTCTCTCCTTACAATATGCACAACATTCCTTGATCTGCGCATCGGCGAGAAGATTGCAGAAAAATTAAACTGCAATGACAGATCAATCTGAGTGAAAAGTTTTGGGGGCATTATTTTCAGCCGTTACTATTCGCCTTCGCAGACTCGGTCATTTCATTATCGAGTTCAGGCATCGATTCGGAAGGGGGATCGGGGGTATCGTCCGAAAAGCGCATGCGTATAAATTTCCGTCTGACATTGTTGATGCGGAAACTGAATCGCGACCTGCGCAGAAACGCGAGACTAGGCGACGCGAACGTGCGCGGGACATACCCCGGGGCTGTAATTTGAATAATAATTTTGACGACAGCCAATCCGCGATGAATAACAAATGATGAAACGAACAAAGGACCAATGGAAAAAAAAAAAAAAACATGCAATTCAGTGTGCAATGACGTCACGTGACAAATGACAACATGAGAGGTGAAGTATTTAAGGGAGTTTACGGACGGTTCGTTTTGGGAAAAGAATGAAACGAAAAGACAAAAAGAGTTGGGAAACGTGTTAAGAATTGGGGGGTTTAATCATTAGCAAATTATATGCACTGAGAGAGCAGTGTACAAAAATTAACCTTTTAACATACAAATGGAATCATCTGCTATTTTGAAGCAGCTATGGGTTGTTCGAAGCACTAAACATAGAAGGTATTTAAGTGACTCTTTAGTACGTAGTCGTGGCAGTGGTAAATTCGTTTTGGATCAATGGATCTACGTCTAAGGAAACGAAGGCGGGTGTCTACTTATGATAACAGCGGAGACGATGGGGGGCTTGAATGGACCACACAAACTCATGAGACGATTGTTCATGTACGGAAAACCATTGGTTCTATAATGCATATATATATTGATTTTCTCGCGGCCAACATATCTGACGACCACCACATGCTAATCCGCAAGAAAGGCAATATTTTCTTATCAATGTTACCTAGCTGATTATCACGTATCGGTTTTTAGAATGTTGGGGCAGTCGTCAGCTGCCGGTCGCTATGTACACCATGCGGTGACCATCACAAAAGGTGACCAAAATTATCAACCATGTGGTGGCCGTGAGAAGTGTGTTCAAAATATACACACTAATGTACCAATGGCCCTCTGTAGTTCATAAACGGCCATTGCAGGATAGTATTATGGTGAAACCTTACTACATGAAACTAAAGCACCAAGTATAATCAAACTTTAACATGGTCTTAAGCATAAACATTATCCTTATCGATTCACAAGGTACAAGATAATCGTCATCAAGCTGCTTTTGTCACATGCGCCATGTCCATGGTGATGAAACCAAGTCAAACGCATCATAAATGTCGATGCAAATAATTGTAGAGCATCACATTTTCAAGAAACTAACATGCTTAATTACCAAACTCATCAGGTCATGGGGCAATCAGTAACAATTGTAAATTACACATTTTTTAGTTTTCATCGGAAACAAGCATGGTGCTAATTTGGCTCGCATTGCTCTCGTCTATTGTATAAAGTGTATTCCATATAACCAATAATATTTCGAACAGATATCCATCATTTAATGCTTCGCTATACACGCAATTTGTGGCAGTAGCTTGCAATCGAATCGAAGCAGTACCTCTCCTATTGTCAGACAGACTGTCGTTGCACGTGAATAACGAATTTAACTGTGTGGATCACAATGGTCCGCGGAAAACAAGCTCCTACAGCTAGTTGATTTATATCAGAAGAAGCTATATCTTGGAAGCTAAGTTTTGGGGCGTTGAAGCAGTCTTATCATCTTCCACCTTGTGAATCCATTGGTATGTGACGTTTATAGCACGGCAGATCCTAAACATAGTACTTGCTACAAAATGTTAACGCACATAATGAAATAAAGGTTAAATCAATCCGAACTGAATCGTTAATAAATGCATCTTTATCTTCGAAATCTAATTTCACATCCCTTCTTTTGTTCAAATAAGAACTGATATACAAACAAAATATATAAATAAATCTTTAACTTTAAGAACTATCTATGTGGCCTTACCACTTCCATAAATGTATGTACAATGTATATATAACTATATGTTTCTAACAATTTACCTTAGCTGTATTTACATTATTTACGAGTAAATACAACATATTTGGGCCTGTAACGGTTAAACGCCCCGGGAAATCATATTTTTAATTGTGACGAAAGCACCGTAACAAAGTTTAATACATTTTTAACATAAATTTAAAAAGGCAACATTGTTATTTCCAAATCATTGATGTGTCTCAAAGAGTGAATGTGGTGTATGTGCATATTATTTAGACAAATGTAATATCCATTTTTTATTGTTTTCAAGTGAAAAAACTTAGGACAATAATTTCACAGCCGAATTTTAACGTAATGCAGATGACCAATATAACTGCATCCTCCATAATCCCCCCTTACATCGCAAATTAAAACCTGAATGCAAGATTTCGCGCTTTCCTCCCTATGTCTGGCAAAGTTTGAAACTGCTGCCCAGAGGGCGCCCTTCACTAAAACAACACATTGGCCAAGATGCATCGTCGGAGATAAGCCCTTGTTTTTAAAATCCTTTAAAACTATAAATCCAAAGCGGTATTCATATCGTACTCCTCTAAAATATAACAATTACTCTAACCATTTACTGACATAATTATCCCCAGAGTCTATTGAATTAGAATCTAAAAGACAATTAATCAAATCACTTGCAAAGGGGATACAGTTTGTTTTTTGTTTTGTTTTTTTCATGAAAAGATCTTCAATTACCATTCGAATGGGTATTGCAACAAAAAGATCAACAAAACATTTTTTAAAGGCACCAATTTTGCATAGTTTCCGAAAACTAAAATTACATAATATTATACTTATAAATACAAAAATTGAGGTCAAACCCGCTAGATTAAGCGTGTATGAATTGCACATCAGACTATTAACAATCAAGAAAGACTTAACTTTAATGCTTTCGGTTGGGAAAATGCTCGGACAAATATACTCTGTGTGAAATTATATTAAAGGGGTACAGTCTTTTTACATAAACTATAAATATATACACTGAACAGTTTGGGCATCTCTGGGAATTTAGTTAGTCATTCATTCTGAGTTTAAACAAATAATATAGGTTAGATTGGAAGTGACTATTCGTCATAACCAGTCAACTTGTAATTGGAGAGACAACCCTTGAATCCCTAGTCCGTTGTTTCTCATAAGACCAAGACTGTCTTTCGCCCTAAGCTTTCGCGGAAGATACTGACCGTATTTGCGTCCCTGAGCACTACTTCCGCTACCAGCACCTGACGGCGTACCCGGACCGCCATCCTTGGCGTTCGGGTCCCGGGCGGGCACGGCCGGGTCGTCCTCGCCCATCCGGAGGTAGAGCCCCTTGGAGCCGAGGAAGGGACATACCACCTTGGCAAGGAGAGACTCCAGCTGCACGTATTCCTCAGACGGGGTGGTGGCATAGTTTCCGCCGTCATGGACGGAGTGGAGGTTGAGCAGCATCTGGGTGATTTCTGGAGGCACCTCGCCCTCGCTGCACGCTGATAATGCTTCTGCAATTACAAATGAAGGAGCAAAATAATCCTGTCTCGGCATGGCATCAAGTGAACACGAGGACGTATCCTTACCTTATCACGACTCAACAAACAATATTATATAGTATCACAATGATTTCTCGCTGTGAATGAAGACTGGTGACCACTACGCATATATATAATGGTGATTGCCACTGTATCATCTTTATTATACTCGACATTTCAACCACATTAATATTATTTTATCTTATGTTTTAGATTCCTTCCAGTTGGATGCTTACCTAGAAAAAAATACGTGCACCAAAGAATTATCAAGGAGTACACAATTTGGTTGGGTAGATATATGCGTCAAGGTATAACTGTCATCATAATTGTATGCAATTATGTATATCCTCATCCATAGACAATGGCGCCTGTATTGACGCATTGGAATGACGCATTTAGGGTTGGATGATACGATTACAACTTGTGCGCTAAGACCACTGAACTAAAATAAAGTTCCATGGGTAAGACCCGTACGAGGCTTTTTGTTGTTGATGTCGCTGGTACAATGGCGCCCTAAGATTGTTTGCGCCAGGTCTTTCATAATATTTGGCATGAGTACGTTCTTGGCTTTCTCTGTCGTTCATCTTGACATATGCTGGTTGAAGGCGAGTCTAATGCAGTATCTCAATCAATTGGAGCAGCTTGCCAGAATCTTACGTTGCGTGTCAGGATAAATTCCTCTTTTTGCCGACAGTGGCGTGTGGCAATGAGGGGCCTTGTGCCAGTGACATCTCTGAGCGAAGAGAGCAAAACCAGTCTCTGTCGTCCTCTTGACCTATACGTCCCAGAACCGCACCAGTAATGGTGACTTTCTTAAAAGCATTCGTACGAAAGTATACAGTGTTTTGTTGATATGCTGGTTGCCGTGGAATATATGACACGAAGAGTTTTCAAGTGAAGGAATACCTGCATATAACTAAATGTGTGAGGTTACATGGTAATTTTGAGGCTACTTACTTGACAATGGTAGCTGCAAGACCACGTGATCCCTGAACCCGAGTAATGACAGTTGATACATCGTCAGCCCTTTGGTCTATCAGAAAGCAAAATACAAAGTGGTGGTGAGAGAGGATTTTTTGTAACCCTTTGTGTTCCGGAAAAATTGACGCTTCATAAGATTTTTGTGTATTCCTTGTGAATGCATTCACATTTGACAAACAAAGAGTTAAGATAGTGAGATATGTAATATATGTTCACGTTAATTGGGGAATGTCACAGTCATATGAGTGTTTTGGAGGGTGACGAAGACAAGAGAAGAACAAATTATTTCAAGACAGCTTAAAGTAGTTTGGGAAGGTTCATTTCACTTTGAGACAAAAACAGAGACATAAATATATCATGTAATGTATTCTGTTCTGAGTGATTTTCCACCATGCCCTGTGATACTATTGCTGGTATTATTATTATTACTATTCCAATTTACAAGTATTACTCATGACAATCAGTGTTGATGTTTTATAACAGATCACATATACTTATATGGATACGTTTTGCTCTGACCATTATGGAATCAGTCTTTCTATGAAAGAAAACCCCAAATGAAAAAAATCTTTAGATGTTTGGACCCATCTTCACAAGTCCATTTTTGTTTCATTGAACAACTGTATGAAATATACATGATATTAAGCAAATAATCAACGTCGGTGAAGGTAATGGGACGAAATATCACTTCCGAGGCGATCTGGATGTAGCTATCTTTCCGAAGCTTTTAGCTGAGGAAAGATAGCGTATACATTCAGATCGCCGAGGAAGTGATAGTTCGTCTCATTGCCTGAAACCAAGAGTTGATTATTTGCTTGATATTCCACATCTGATACCAACAATCTATAAAATAAATGACAATTTAACGTACAAAAGCATTCGTGTCGGTGCGGCTACATATTCACGCGACGCTCCGAAACCCGGAAACAAATTGACTTTGTGAACGTTATATAGACTCTACAAATTCCAACGAACACTATGACATGGTGATGCAAATTGTTAAGATTTTGACGGAAAAGCAAGAAGTAATCGAAATTCTCTTACCTGTGCGGTATCGGTGAGAACATAGGTCCTCCGAGAATACTCTTTAATTGTAATAAATTACAGGCAAGTGAAATTCTAGGTCAATTTTGGTACGAGGTGGTAGAGAATTGCACACTTGCTTTGGTGAAGTACTGTGTGGGGGAAATGGAAGGCCTGCATTGCTTTGTACGTACGCGCGCGGCGCAGCGCGCTATAACCAAAAATTTTAATTTCCGCGCGCGCACCGCGGTGTCGTCTGCGCCGATAGTCCGAGCTACGCACTTTTATTTCGCGCGTACTCAAAATATTTATCACGCGTTTGGACTGTGAGGAGTGAAGAGATCAGCGAAACCAAAAAGTACTATCACCTAGAGTGTAACGAACTTTCCTTCTCAAAAAAGTACTATCACCTACAGTGTAACGAACTTTTCTGCTCAGGTGATCAGATGGGAAAAACTACGCTTCATCACGTGATCAACTCTTGACCAATCATATAGCAACATTCTTAGTATGTGGAATATAATGGGGTATACCATCGCAACGCCACAATATTATGATAGGACGATAACATCGGCATGTGTGTAATTTAAAAGAAAACACACACACAACAAAAGCACAAAACAATAACAGAATACACACAAATGTGAATAATCATCCTGTGTTAACAGGACTTGAAATGACCAAAAGTAATTCAGTTTGTATTTACCTGAACGGGGTAGAAGATGGCCCGTAATGTTGGTAAGATTTCTGTGAAGAAATAGGTCCACAGCTCCGCTAGACTTTTCAGCAGCTCCAGGCCTGTAATAGTTACACATGAATCATCGCAGAGGACACACAGTTAGAAGTGATTGCATACGTTGTATATCATGTATATATTAAAGGTGATAATTCATAGGAAATAAAATCAAATAAATATAGTCTATTTCATAATTGAATGAGTTATTAAAGCAATTTATGCAGCTAACATGCCATGAAAGTGTGCAGTTTTGTGTTAAACGAAAGTCAAATTTCACTAAATTGACTCTCTTCCTGACCCACGAAATCGCCTAAGGGAAAGTGGCGTTGTGTGTACGTCACAGCCGGGATATGCTTCACAATGACCATTGTGTATCACAACTGTTAATCCACTAGCAACTGCCATCACAGTTTCATTAACAATGCATGATGCTTCTGGCGGAAAAGAAGCTGCGGATTGGCATGTGTGATGCACAATAACGCCTCCCTTTTCTTACGTCAGACCGAACGGCCGTTTCGGATGGCAGTAGGGCAAATTTGTCCCCGAGAATACGGTGATTGTTTTCACCCTAATTTCGCTTTTGGAAAGTGATACATTGTTTGAATGTCATCCGAGCTCATTGTATGGCTTATAAGCTTTCTGTAGATGAATATCTTCATATTTTTGGATTGTCTATGAATATCACCTTTAACTCTTTATGCGGTAGGCCGCACACCCCTCAAAGTCGCATTAATTTGAAGGGTGCATTTCAATCTTGTTTGAAGACAATGTGTTGCACGTCAAAGGTTATAAGTTTTTAATCGGTTGTTATTGTCTGAAAATATTATGAAAAACAAAACGTTAGAGAGAAACAAATGTAAACAATGATCATTTGTTTCAAGTTTTGAAATTACTAACTACTCTAACATTACTTGTATGGAAAACATGACACGTTGGGCATGATCTCATCATTCATTGTATTAGGTATAACTTGCTATATCTTGTCCTTTTGTAATAAAGTCCTAGAGGTCATGATATAACCCGTTCATTAAAACCCCAAAACATAATTCTTGTTGAGACAAATTGAGGCAAAGTTGAGTTTGTATAAAGGTGCTGTACCCAATGAATAAGGGCCCGCTGACAATAAACAGGAAGTGACCGTTCTACAGACAGATACCCTTTATTTAAATGGTGGTCACTCCTGTTAATGCTTTCTATTGTACTTTTAATGACTTTCTTGTACTTCCAACTCGCATGTAAGAACATACATTGAGACCAGTGTACATCTGCCAGGAAGCACTCGTTATTCCGAAGGTTCGTTATTCCGAACTCCAAGCCACAAATGCTCGGATTAACGAACCCTTTTTTGTTTTCGGACTAACGAGCATAGAGCATATAAACGAGGTATAGGAAATTTACGTGTTTCGGAATTACGAACCTTCGGAATATCGAACTGTAGCCCATCCGCCGATCAAGCAAATGTGCGAACTAGCCACGTGAAGGGAAAATCCATCCAGAAGTTTAATTGGTTTTAACCATTGCAGACAAATAATAGTGATAGGTTTTACGAAAACCCGTGCAGCAATCTTTAGATTGGTATTAATCATAACGATAATCTTAACCCTATATAGCCCGGGCTATTTTGAAATCGCATAGCCCGGGGGGGGGGGGGGGGGGGGCAAAAACAGCCCCCCCCCCCCCCCCCCCCCCTAAGATCTCGACCGTTGATCGCGCGATCGCGACGAAAATTGGCACGTACGTCACCGATGACGTAATCTCTACAATTCAATTGTCAATTGCATCAAAATTATTCAAATTTATTTTTAATTAATTAATTATGCTAATTAAATGCATACAGTCATAAATTTGGTTGTAAATCTTTAAATATAGCCCCAAAACTGCTAGATTTCAGTCCAGACACTCTTCTTAGGATCATTATCAAATTAAGATTTAAAAAAATTGCAATATCAAAGTTTTTCTTATGTATTTTATTGTTTTTTTAAATTTCTTATGTATTTCATTGTTTTTTCGACTTTATGTTTTTCATTGTTTTTTCGATGGAAATCATTGGCAACACTATATCAGTCATAAATAACATGAAATTTATTGTTTTTCATCAGTAAAACTAAAAATAATGATACATTTATGAATTTTGGCTAGATAGAGAATTTGCATTAGATTTGTACATGAAATCACGTTTTTGAGCAATTTTGGGTCTGACATGCACGTACAAAATGTTACGTAATTTTGGAACTGCATACCCCCGCGACGTAAATTTGGTCTTAAAAGTTGCGTGAGATTTGAAGGAAAAAAGTCGTGAAACGTCGCGGCGTCATCTTTTCATCTTTATTGCGAAAAATGTCGAGGGGGGGGGGGGCTGTTTTTGCCCCCCCCCCCCCCCCCCCCGGGCTAGATAGGGTTAACACGTTTGCAAGTCACTAGCAACCACCTATCACTTACGCACGGAGTTACCTTTGCGTATCCAGAAGCGGAACAACAGTGTCACTTCGTACGTAACGTGTACATGGTGTATAACGGGGTACCAACTATCACATTGACAAGCTTAAAGATTGTCCGTCCCTTTTGCAAGCTTAAATTTGAAATTGTCTATCACGATGGTTAAATTGAAGAAAGTGTGATTCAAGACCATTTCTAAGAATATAGCATGTTGAAGCTTTCTGTATATGTAAAAATTTCAGCCGTTAAATATCAAACCGACTTTTTTCGTACTACGAAAAAAGTATTAGTCTTTGTTACAGTATCTATGTGGTTATTATGCATGTTTGAAATCCTAATTTTATGATTAATTACCAAACTTTGGAGATGATTCCTTCTATAGAACAATTTTTTTTACATATTGTAATAAATAGGTTAATCAGTAAAGCAGATATTTCAACACAAACTGCTAAGGGCCTGAGGTAAAGACTATTAATCAGACGTTGTTTACGTGCATTATTTGACTTTTACACTACGTTTCAGTTTCAAATTATGAATATACAGCTTGCTAACACTTCTTTATATGTTTTGCCAATGTTTCGAAGGTTTTGTGATGATCTGAAAAAGGGAGGGGCTGTCTTTAATGATATAAACACAATTTTAATGTACACGTGCACAATAGTTTTAGATGGAGCCTCGTGCAGAACTTTGCATTGTTACTATACTCTAACACTTACCTCCGTCATTGTCTATCGCGTCATACAGCACTTTCATTCCTCTTTGTAATAGATTTTTCTGAAAATGTAAGAAAAACATATGTATACTATCGCATCTACTACCTAAACCACATATCTTTTTTGTTAAATATATTTTTTTTTATTTTCTCTCTAATCAATTGCACAAATCATTCTAAACCAAACTTGATACACTATACATTGATATTTTGCATTAAACACAAAATGGATGAAAAAGATGTACATTTTCATATATTGTTTACATAATGTTATTATACAATCAAGAATCTTGAGAGAAAAGTTTTTTTCCATTTATTCTCACATCCCCTCTCCCGTTGAACATACTGATGAAAGTAGTCGATAATTGTGTAAAAAATGCTAACGATACACGCAATGTATAAGTCTCTTATGCCAACGATCTGCCATTATCAAATATTCTTCATGCTCATGTGTTCGGAGATATTCCGCCCATTTAAACCCGAATCTCTAGATACAGGTGGATACCATAACTCGTTATTTCGCACTGGTATTGCAATATGCTAATGTATTGTGGAACTCCTTATTTAAAGTTTATGCTGGATAACCGACATTTCCGAACATACTGTATTTCAGCAGATTACATACTTAAACATATGCCAGGCATATCATTCCAATTATTAGTTTTTAGCGTTTCCAATAAAATACGCTTCTTAGACATTAATTTCATCTAGTAACTTACCTTGTAATATTCTGATATAAAAGATCCGATTTCTGATTTGATCGCCACTCTGAAAATGAAAGCGATGAGAAAAAAAAATATGGCCCAAATTAAGAAATAAGCGGGTAAAAGCTGTGGGTAATTTGAAACCTAAGTGCCATTCTCACTGGGCTTAAAAAATCGCGAGGATAGCGTGAAAGTTACCTAGCAACCGTACCAAACGCCGAATGGTCCTATTGTCCCTGTCCCGTAACTTCGGGACTTCGTAACTTCTCGATTTTTAAGCCCAATGAGAATGGCACTCCAATTAAAGAAGTGTAACACATAACCATTCATTACGTCCACCTCACGTTGCTTTTGGCTTCGACATTCATAGCTTCATTTAAACCTTTACAAACTTTGACATCTCTGAGGGAGTAATCTAGTGTGAATTACCTGATAAAAACACACATATCGATGATAGGTATGGCAAACCGTTTGGCACGCCGTACCTTGCACCTTTTGGGACAAACGCAATGGTTGCCATGAATCTTGCTTTTCAAGTTTAAAAGTCAAGTTGAATTAATATACATCACGTTCTGAAATACATGAATGATAGCATGTGTTACAATGCATACATACCTGTTCTGGGGGAAAAGAACAGTGGTGGACGTCTTAACATACATATGGGCGGTTATGTAGGACTTGGGGCCACATCTGAACATTAACTTGTATCATAAATAGCGGATTTCATAACAATGTGTACGTTAAGGCATTTATGCATTTTGATATATTTTGTTTTTTACAATCCAAGCAAGTTTTAAGTGGGAATAATTTACTCAAGAGCATTATTGAGTTATAAAATGCGACGACCATACCGCAAACAGGGAGTAAACGTTTGTAATACTTGGTTACGCCGTCATGTTATAAATATGTGTGGTCCGTTTGACGGTAATAAAGGTAGCCACTTATGCAGATAGCCATTTTTACAGGGGGTTTTCATATGGACATGTTCAGGAGAGTCATGGGTGGTCATTATCTCTGTACGGAAATAATTATTGATGCGTACGATCCATCGCTGAGGTGATATAACACTTCACGGTCGCCTACGTCACATGATAATTACCAGGACAGTGAGACAACCCCATCCCCCCCCCCCCCCCCCCACACACACACCTCCTAATATAAAACCCATTTTTGCAATTGTATGATCCCACCTCCCCGATCGAATCGTGCATTCCGTATTTTCACGTTCATATCCGTTTCCGGTGCAGTGCACTAGCATATGGGACCGGATATGGACATGACTGCGCGATAAAACGAGCGATTGGTGGTGCAATATGGGACGCTTTCCCCCTATGTGCGGTATAAAGAATTGACAAGAAATGAGAGAAAAAAAAAATAGATCTTATAATACTTACTTGACCATTTTGTTGAGTTCGTAGAGTTCACCTGGCTGCAGTCTCCTCTTGTTGAAAACAGACAGTACTTTACTCTGTACTCTGTAGATAAGGGAAAGATGAAAAGAGTACGGGGTAGGGATGAAAGAGAGAGAGAGAGGGAGAGAGAGAGAGAGAGAGAGAGAGAGAGAGAGAGTAAGAGAGAGAGAGAGAGAGAGAGGGAGAGAGGGGGTGGATAGAGGGAGAGAGAGAGGGAGAGAGAGAGAGAGAGGGGGGAAGAGAGGGAGAGATATATACATTTATTTAGAACAGCACTAAAAACTCATTTAATGCTCAGAAGACAATCTTTTACAATGTAAAATAAGAGAGAGAAATAGACGAGGGCGGGGTTGCATAACGGAAAAAAAAAAACATTGGATGACGAATAAACACATTTCCCTACCAAAAAATCAAACTATGCGTTGTGAAGCATCTGAAATGGGCTCGAGCAG
This sequence comes from Arbacia lixula, assembly GCA_963669155.1. NCBI lineage: Eukaryota > Metazoa > Echinodermata > Echinoidea > Arbacioida > Arbaciidae > Arbacia > Arbacia lixula. Next base: position 1,224,298 of record OZ022597.1, read on the forward strand.
TAAACTTGCAGAGGAAAACACAACTAGGTTTACAATTCCACACCGAAGGGTGCGTAGAAGTTGTCATTCTTCACCATTAAACATTCATCGCAGCATCCAATAACGGGGAAATGTAAAACGCCAGTGGGTGTAGGCATTATACCCAACAGAAGTGGAACAAAACGGAGGAGGAATAGAAATTGCATTCCAGGGAATTAAGCGTTCTCACGTTTCGATTTCATATGTTCTTTTTCTTCCCACATCCCAATCAAGGCACATTCATTATTTAATGATATGAACACACGTGCATGTTTGTCCGTCTGTCTGTCTGTCTCTTTTTTAAATGGTAATTTCACACACTTCCTTGCACGCTTCTCACCATATTGCTCTCTCCTCTCCCCACCCTTCACCCCTTTCCTTTTTGTTTATCCCAACCGACCCCCCACCCCCCCTCCCCCCCCCCCTCCCTCTCTCTCTCTCTCTCTCTCTCTCTCTCCTCTCTCTCTCTCCCTTTCTCTCTATCTCTCTCTCTCTCTTTCTATATATCTGTACCCCTCACTATCTGTATGATCTGTGTCCGTATATATCCACTTATCATGTTTGCCTGTTTGCACGATCTGTGTATAGTTCGAGATATTTGCCACGCGTATAATCATTCTATCTACCAAGATAACATCCGTCTGTAATCTCCCTATGCTCTTCCAAAACTCTCCCCTTTCCTCCCACACGTCTCTCTTTCAAATGAAAATACGATGTATACCTGTTTTCCGTTTTTGCTTATCTGCAGTCTTCGTTTTCCGCGCCTAATATATCAACACGCACAGGATGCCCCTCTCTCTCTTAAAATGTATATACCTTCCTTTCCGTTTTTCCCTGATCTACAGTCGTCCTTTCCCCACTTGAATGACACCTACATACGCACGATCAATACTCTTGTTCCTACACCTCTATTACCATGAGTACGTAGATCTAACCGCACGTTCCCCCTCTTCTGATCACTTTAGCCGAACACCTTTTTTCTTATCCCCATCCTTCCTTCATGTTCTTTCAACAACTATTACCTCCACTTATCTCATGATTATTCTTTGTCTATCGACGTTACTTTCCTCTTTTTTTCTGTCCAAGTTCTTGCATCCCGTCCACTTACATTGCCACACGTTGCCACCCCACCCCCTCCCTCTGACCCACAATCGGTACGGCTAGTTCCCTGTATTCATTTTGTTCATCCCTCTTTCGTTGATTGTGATGTTGATTCAAACGCTTATTTTAATGATAAACACAACTCAAGTCGCAGTCAATGATTGATATAGCCTTACTCAGAGCTTGACATTAATAAACATGTTGACATGTTAGGACATGTTAAGACATGTAACAAACAAAATATGAAAAACATTATACTTATATCATTGATTGTTATGTATTATCTGAAATAAATGATATGATTATGAAATGCAAGACGAAATTAAAAGGCACAACATCATATTTCTTAGGCTTTACTAGATGACAGTAATTTTGATGAGTGATTTGTATTTTAATTATATATTTACTTTCATAGTATCATTTTACACAATCGATAAAAAACTCCTTCACAAATGGGAAGTACGACCAGGTAATTCTGACTCGCACAATGAATGCATCTCTTCTCTTTCCACTTTGCTTTCCTCTCCTCTTGCCCAACTATATCACTCCTTTCTTATATAACATCCCTCCCCTGTCCGCCCACTACTTCCTCTGTCTTTCTTTCGCCCCCCCCCCCTCTTCCTCTCTCCATCTCCCACCCCCTTCCTCTCTCTCTCTCTCTCTCTCTCTCTCTCTCTCTCCCTCTCTTTTCTCATTTCTTCCCCTTCTGCTCCTCACCCTCTTTCCCACTTCCTCTCTGTCTTACCCCACACCCCGACATCTCTCCCTCCCAATTTTTTTACGTTAGGGTTAATCCCCTTACATATGATTTCCTTCCTGCCCCCCCCCCCCCCACCCCCTCTCTGCCTCTCTCTCTCTGTCTCTCTCTCTGTCTCTCTCTCTCTCTCTCTCTCTCTCTCTCTCTCTGTGTGTCTCTCTCTGTCTCTCTCTGTCTCTTTCTCCCTCTCCCCTTCTATCTTTCTCTTTCACCTGTTTCCTCCTATCTATTTCCGTTTCCCTCCTCTTCGGTGCCGTAACCACCAGCGTGAAGCTAAATGTCACGTTATGCAAGGGGGGCTGAGCTTTGATATAACGCCGTCGCCATCCCGCCGTTCCCCGCATAATTCATGCAACAAAAACAGGCCCCTTCGGGAGAGAGAGAGGCAAGGAAAAACCCATGCAGCCACACCGACACACAGCCAATATTCTATGCACTGATCTTCACCAGTGAAGTTACTAGGCACGATGTGGCATAGCCTCAGCTCCAGGCTGTAAAGACTGTTTATTTCTAATAGACTACGGGAACCATAGGGTTGCCATGGAGACATTCCTCCTTATTTTCCTCCCCCCTCTGAGAGGAACTACAAGGATACGTGTCCATACGTAGTCGTGGCTGCAGCAGTGCATGAGGAAGGCATATAATTACACTAAAACCTCAAATCTAGGCTACGTCCTACATGAGAGAAACACTTTCTCTTCTCCATGTTGTAGAAATACGTCATGTCGACATAATCGTGGAGAAGTCACATAATGATACGCGACAACATGCATGGCGTGGGGATAGGTATTAAATGCTCCCCATGATATAATGATACGCTCCTATTGTATTTGTGTAATTACTGATGTCCCTGAGGAATTTCATGGTCAACGTTTACGCCATGGCAATATCATAAACAGCCCAACAATACTTAACACAAACACGCTCGAATCATTATGAAATGATGAAGGATCAAACAATCAAAATAACGTAACCTGTCTGCGGTTTAATTTGTTCATCCTGGTCATATGTAATATTACCCAATCCCTGCGAATATAATGTACACATGCTTTGATTATGTAGTTATCCGATAAGTTCAAATGGAATCATTACGTAGTTTTCGGTTTCCGATTAACATTTTTTGAATTTTTTGAATGACTGCGAAAGTGTCCGGGATTATTTGGGGGACATGTGTATTCATTATTCTCGAGGTTTACTTTTGATTTATTAAGATGTTGGCTCTTGCAAAACCAGGTAATAACCATAGTAGTATCTTTCCAGATAGGATATTGTATGGTTGATGATTTAGGACCATGACATTGGCACTCTGGATATCCATGAGTCACGTCGATCTCGTTTAAGAGGGGCTCGCCTGTACTCGAACACGCGGGAGAATACTCAAGTTTGACAAGCTAATGGGTGCCCGCGGTAACTTCTGGGACGACAGCCATTACGCGCCCCGTTACCACTGCCGAATACTCTTCGCTTCCTATCTTTACCTTTCTACTGAGCAACAGCTACACCCTTCCGCCAAAGTTAGTAATCTCGCGGCCCGTTATCACTGCCGAATACACATCACTATTTATGTTTACTGAGAAACTATGGGTATACTATTCCATAATAGCAATACCGCGGCCTGTTAACACTGCATGGTGCCATGACATTTAACTCGTTAATAGTTCATTTCTGCACCTGTGTATAAACATTGGGTGTGCACTGAATAGTAAAATACAACGGCGCCTTGTTACGAGATAACATACCGTAGTAGGCCATGTTGCCGAATTTTAATTGCAACGTCTTTGGTGTTGTGGTCCTTTCTTGTATATACACACTCATATTGCTTTTAAAATTGGCACTTAAGACAACATGGCTGGAGACAATGTAAATCATACATTGTACATGAAAACCTATGTATTGGTAAATGTGTGAACATTTAGCTAAGAATGCTATATTAACTGTCTTAATATATTGTGAAATTCTCAAAGGAAATATAATATGCTCAAAGACAGGGTAGCCGTTTTAACGGTCAAACAATGACATAGTGTAAACACCACGAAAAAATAAAAAGAAATACTACTCAAGAACTTCCCTCACTATATTACAGAATATATCAGAACTGGAAACGGACTTTGGGCGACATTGTACTATCTTGAGACTCCTGTAACCAAAAGGACCGACAAGGCAATCACCACACGTCGGGGCTCTCCGCTCCGAACTGTCGACACAGTGGTCAGCGACTGTCCGCGGATATGCAAGCAGTGCGTGCAATACTCGCACCGTGCCGCTGTCCTCTGCATGAATATAGACAAAAGTCGATACGAAACGCAGTGTTTCAAAAGTAACCACAAATAGTTGTGTATCTTTTTCCTAAAAGGTTCGTGAAGCTACGACCGTGATATTACATATATTTTATCATTAGAGTACATCGGTGATCCATGCCGAGTTTCATGATAACTTCATATTAATAAATAATGGAGCAAGATGAGTGTGTGTGTGTGTTTGTTTGCGCGTTTGTGTGTGTGTGTGTGCGTGTGTGTGTGTGTTTTATGTTGATGTTATGTATAGCTAGCTCTGTCATCAAGGTGTGTATGTAAACATGCACGTTATACATTACACCACACAGCGTTGTCATGCTTGACGCTCGCATAATTACCCAAATTACAATACAATACTCATCTGAGGTTAACATGGAACAACAAAGGACTAAACACGGACGTATGGCAAGTGGTTTTAACATTTATTCCTATTTCTTGATATCACGAATTCGATTTCTTGATATCACGAATTCGATTTCTTGATATCAAGAATTGCCATTGCTTGACTACACAAAACCATTTCTTGATATCAACACTTCGAATTCATGATATCAGGAAGTCGAATTCTTGATATCAAGAAATCGAATTCGTGATATCAAAAAATAGGAATAAATGTTAAAACGGCTTGACATACGGACGGTTAAAACAGGCGTGTCAGGCGTGTCTAAGCTTCCCAGTCACTTTATTATTATTACTGACCGCTTCAGCCAGCATCCGATGTCTCTAAAAGCGTAAGAGTGAAACACCTTGATTCCATCTCATTTATTATTAACCCTTGGCGTGACTGGCGAGATGAAAGCCAAGTTCTTTTTTTCTGAGATATCTGACGAGCGATTTTGCAATAGAACCTTGTAAATAATACCACCTTTCCTCCAAGATATCTATATCACGCCTATCATGTCCATGATATGATTAACCCTATGTGTTCTGTACAAAGTGATACTTTATGGGATTGTGTGTGTCAAAGGTGAACTAACTCACAAATGACATTTTAAGGGTTAAGAAAGTTTGTATTGAATTCCATTTTGAATAACCTAATTTATTTCATTTATAGCAGGATATAAAATTCCCTTTCAGACTAATCCATTATATTTAGAAAATAGTAACATTTTCGGTAACACCATGTGGTTGTATTCTTAGGGTTAGTGATAATGATAAAATGACCAATGACCTACAATTTTGTTTAGCTTTACGGATAAGTTTCTTGACCAGGACAGTCTTGAATCATTAACATACGTCTATGTGTGTATATTCGACGCTCTTGCAAAATCGTATTGTTTCGTTGAAAGGCAATCGTGGCAAAGCAACCAGTACCGCTTCTTCTTGGAATCACCGTGGTTATTTTAAAAGGCCTTTTATGCTTGAAATAATTTCATGGCAATTTGAATAATATGCTGGTAAGACACATTTTGCCATCAATACCAATCAATAACACGCGATACATCAACCGAAAAGTAAGGACCTGACATCCCCAGCATCAACCTATCACTACCACAGGCGCATTGGAATTTGAAATAAGTTTGGGGCCGTTCAAATCAACCTCAAATATTTATCAATTACCTGAGTATTTCGATTCGACGAATCTACAGCATATCACGTCTAAACCCGTACCATACACACATCACATAATCTCGAAATTCTACAACGAAACACCATCTACTGATATACATATGTATATATAATTGTATACAATGTATAATGTGTTTTTTATATGACGTAATATTAGCGTTCACACACGCACACACATATCATTTCATCGTATTGCTATACCGTTTTGGAATAGCCAAACGTTATATAGTCTGTGTGTGAACACGGAATTATACATTTACAAATGCATGGTTACGATCAGATGACTTTTCCCTCACGAGGCGGTCGTTTCGAGATAAACAGCACGGTATTCATTGTTAATGCGGCCTTCATGGTAGATAATGCATGGAAGGTAACCGCATGGCAGACGCGTTATCTTCTTATCTTCGCAGAAAAATATGCAATAAGCATTTGAGCATTATTCAACCATATAGCACAATATTTTGGAAAATGTGGCAATATGACGATTAAAAACGAAAGTGAATAATTCCTATCAATTTATCAGACAGGGTCCAAGATACAGTGAGGACGGTATGGAAAAAGAAGGGGGAATAAGGAAGACACATGAGCAAAAATGAGGTAAATGATAAGAAAAACGAGTAAAAATTGAGTTATTAATGTGGCAATACCATAACTAAGAAACATACAAGGATATATGATGGAAATAAGAAAAAAAGTGTATACATTGCCTTTTAAATCCATTTATGTAATTGCGGTCAGAAAACAGACCAACTACAACGGATATACAAAATACGGTAAAACAAATCAACGATCGTAATAACGTACCCAATTCATAATTGAAGGACACGCAGGAACAGGCTACAGTAAAATGATATAAATCTATACTGTTGTACGTACTCTTATCTCCTTAAAGGTCACATAAATACGGACACTTATGTGAGAGTGTTTTCTAGCAATCTTCCCAAGGGTCCGGGGTTGTATAATGTGTCGTATCAACTTCAAAGAAATCCCGATTCCGATCATAAAGTAGCCTTTCTAGTATCATTTATCCATGTTAGATTACGATATAATGACATGCCATTTCTTTTCAGTGGGAACCTGGAAGAGTGTGATTGAGCTTAGTAATTGAACAAGCCTATAGTGGCTTATTAAGAAGAAAGTGCAAATGAAACATCGTACGCGGTGTGACCCCCCCCCCCCCACCCCCCCCCCCCCCCCCCGTCCCCTACCCCTTCAAACACACACAGGCAGGCGCGCACTTACACACAGACATACACACCACATACACACACTCAATATACATTGTATTGATGTTGGTTTGGATATCACTCAAATCCCAATACTATTTCAGGTTTCTCTGCCTATCTCTAATAATGTTATACAGACGTGTGCGTGTGTGTGTGTGTGTGTGTGTGTGTACGCGCATACTGTGTGGACATGTATGTATGCATTTTTATGTATATACGTCTATCCGAGTTTATGTTTATTCTATTGATATTTTTCATAAATATGCGTACTACTGCAAAAACATACATTTTTCCATCAGCAGGATCCCAGCATCACTCACGCTTACCACGATAAACCATGAAAACAGACTTGGGGAGACAAATTGATTTTACGAGGACTGCGGCAAAGCGCGCGACCTTTTCCTGCACCAACGAAAAGAGGAAGTAAACGAAGTGGCGCCAATTTTCTAGGCCACATAAGGGCATGCAGCTGCGGGCTTCACGCAGCGTCGCACATACTAAACGTTTAGCCGCATATTCATGTGCGCTCAGATCGCGTAGAGCAAGGATAAGAAAAGGCGTACGATATTAGTAGTGTGTACATTATCCTCATCCGATATTGTGTGTATTATCAAGTAGCTGCGTATAAACATGATTGTGACTAGACATGTGCAGTACACCCCCAGGCTTTCTGATTCGTTTACAATTGTACATTTTTTTGCGTTTACATCAAATGCAGCTTTATGGAACTGTTCTGCATTAATGGTGACAAAATGGACCACTGACACATGAAAAATAAACTTATAAAGCTTTCTGAGCAGAAATGAACAACGAAAACACAGGAATATGTCTATTGTTTTAGTCTCCCGCGAGTTCTTAAAGTGATCAAGAATGCGACCCGAATCACGCACATATTATGACTTCGTTAATCAAAGAAAAACATCTGTACAGTGGTGGTCATTATCAGAATTTTCTCAAATTTGGTGACAGCGGTAAGGTAACATAAAGGCCCGTATTCCGAAGAAAGGTTTAACTCAATCAGTGTACCTAACCTGGGCTAAACTGCCCTAATCTGACAAAAGGAAGCAACTAAGTAAATGAGCAAAATGTGTATGTCACTTGCATTGACATCAGTGCAACGCCACATCATGTTAGATTGAATATCTCGCAGCGAGATGAATATTTCTTGTCCAGATTTTGGCCGTATGTAGGGGATGCAAGGTGCAATCTAAGAATACCAATAACCTATATTTGAGTGATTTGTCACTTGCTTCCTTTTGTCAGAGTAGGGCAGTAATGTTAAGGGGTACCAATTAATACAACATGAAACATTATAATTGATTCAATATCATCGTGTTTGTCCGCAGAATCATTGTGGCATATGGAGTTGTCCATGCGATTCGACAATTTGATGATTAAAGCGAATAATTGAAGCCCCTCACTGTTATGATTGTGTAATAAAAATCAATGATTCCGTGGCAGCATCAGATGATTTATTTTGCGCCACATAAAGTTAGTCTACGTTTAGTACGCGGTTTAAGTTAAACCAGTGTTGTGAAGATGAACCAGTATATATACTCACAGGAAAGGTTCGGAGCTTTACCTGTTTACCGCGCGATCCCAACAGCTCTCTGCGTCTATTATTTTCCGCACAGAGAGCTCTTGACATTTCGAATTCGATAAAAATGTTTTATAGGTACGATCAAAATTCAGTGCAAGGCGAAGAGAGCAAATGCAGATCCCGCGCGAAAATGTGTCGCGCATATATTTCACTCGGCGTTATTGCAATGCGATCTTGTATTAACATAGTCAATGTAGTAAAAGTCGAAACGCTTTTCCTCGCAGTACTAATGAAGGCAGTTGGCATTTACTCTGCTTACTGATATGCCTTGGATGATTCTGATAAAGACGCCGCAGGAGTTAGCGGCCGTAATACTAAAGTGGGCTTATGCTGTCGTGTGTGGCTTTAGTCATAAATCGTCAATACGACGTCCTCAATTAGATCAGATTCATATGGATTTCATGGAAAGGTAACGCCATCAAATTGCAGTGGAAACACATTGTGACAATTGCTTTATATAAAAGGAGGTAGTAGAGATACCAGGCCAATTGCGTCACAGCATAACAGTTAAAAAAACAGTTTGAAATATATAAGAGAGTTTTAGAAACATCTAAGAAATGCTGTATACGTACTTCAACTCTGTATACTCCATTGGTGCATTTTCGCCCAAATTATACACACGAAACGCATAGAGCAGAAGTCCGTTTGGCACACAAAAATGAAACACAGGCACAACCTAAAATCATACTTCGTCAATGTCCCGTGCACCTTGACGTACTCAACAATGTATATAATCGTTTTTGCAGACTTATGGCTGTTAACCCCTTTTAGTACCAACCAGTGTTAGTCCCATGTTGATTACATTAAAGTTAATTGCCTATGTGACTTAGAGGGTGAGATAGTGTGAACGTGTATAAAAAAAAAACATGTTATAGTTGGATCGTACTTGTGTACAATCTATCACAGACGAAACACGTAGTATGCACGATATAGACAACGATCAGGCACGTGACATAGGCCATGTAGACTATGCAGGTGGTGTTGTATAGAACCGAATCACCTTCTTATCATTCGTCTACTTTCCTTAGCTCTAAACATAATCCTTTTCTAAATGATCTGCTTTCTTGCAACTCAGCTTTCTTTTATAGGGAGTAATAATGTACTGGGAAGACAAAGGCATTCAAAAGGTGATTGTGAGCAATCTTCTTGCCAATGGCCTTAAATTCATGTGCTGTTCATTTTATTAGCATGATTAATGATTAAAGCACAAATCCTCAAATTGTTCGGGCCGAACAATTTGGGGATTTCTGATTAAATCACTAATTATTCCAAGTGTGGATCTTATGAGGGCAAATAACTTTCAGCAAATTTCTAAAATGGACAGTACATGAATTTAAAACCATTGGCAAGAAGATTGTTCACAATAACCTTTTAAAGGCCTTTTTGTCTTCCCAGTACTTGCCCTTTTACTCTTCAGTTACCACATGTTCCTTCGTTTACAGCTAATGTACACAAATCCCATAGAGTAGATTGTCGTCTTACAGCCAAGGGGTTAAACCCCCACGTGACTGCGATGCAATTTCCAGACGTTGTACGCCCAACCCTAATATATCAACATTTGGTGCATGATCAGGCAATGTTCTCCTTTAAGGGAGGAAGTAATCGCGGGCGGGATCTCAAGATGAAAGAAACGGTCTGGTGAGTGATATAATCTCTCGCAAGACTGGGCTTAGTTTTGGCTGCCAGCCACTGATGACTAACCTGCATGATTCCTGATGATGTTCTTGTTTTCAAATGATGTACTGCATACATGATATAAGGCAATTTCAGCTCTCATCAATTTTTCCTTTTACGTAGTTTTATTTTGCTGTTATATAATTCCGAACTGTGAGCGTGAGTTCATAGTATAACATACCGATAATGAAGACATTGTTACAGGTTCACCAGTGCACTGTTGGATAACAATTACCACTGATGCTATTTTTGCTACCAATGTCAATTTCTATGAAAACCTTGAATTTGATTGGCTGTCGAGCTATGTTGTCACCGTAGATACCATTGGTGACAGAGTTACCATTAATGTTAAGTGTTATGTAACATGGCCCTAGGCTGGATCTTTGTCGTCGTCCTCTCTCCATCTTTCTCTGCATCTATATTCCCTATTTCCCTGCCATTTTCCTCTCTGCCACTTGTTACATGTTCCTCTGCAATACACCGGTTCGTAGTTAGCTCTGGAGCAAGTTTGATCACTATGACCTTTCCCTTTTTCATTAGGATAAGCAGTTGATTAATATGTCATTTCAAAAGGAGATGTTACGTAATGTGCTTACCCGACATAGCAATTGGCGATATTCAACCTCTAATAAAGGAACCATCTCAAAACAGGTGACAAGAATAGTAGGCTACGGTCTGTGAACAATTGGGAAAGCTTCTATTACATTGTTTATTGTAAACTAATTGTTGTCGTTTGGCCTGTTGTCAAATACCCCGTGATTGAACACCTTGGTGTTCTTTTATAAATTGGATAACAAGCATATTCTAAAATAACTTATTAATGATGATGCTCATCTCAGTGATTTAAAAACCAACAAGCTGGTTTGGTCACTATGACCTTCATCTGTTCATGCGCAAACTGTATTTACGAACTGGCTTATATGGTTAACACCCCGCACTCGTTATTAACCTCTCTTCAATCAGCTTTGTCGCTGCTTCCTCACTTATCTTCCTTTGTGCCTGACTTTCTTTCTTTATCTCCGTCTCCGTTACAAAGTCATGAAGTAAACGCTGAGGTTTGATGTAAATTGTCAAACTAATACATATACCGTATCCACCACATCAAACCCGTGAGAGAAGCCAATATTAACAAACGCGTAACCCAGAGACACGAAATCTCACCTGAAATGACGGTGGTGAATCGACTCGTGTTTACATGTTATACCTCTCTGGATTTTATAGCCTCTCTTGGCCCCTTTCACCCATCCAGAATGCCTACTGACAATCGCACACGCCTGTCGGCAGTCCATTCCAGAATGTTGTTTATATACAATCTGGCAGCTTGAATATTTATTACGTGATGTCAACGCGCATCCCCGTCCTCACCCTCTTCCATCCCACCCCTTGGTACTCACTCTCTCTCTCTCTCTCTCTCTCTCTCTCTCTCTCTCTCTCTCTCTTACACACACACACACACACACGCACATACACATGCACACACACATGCACACACGCATGTGTACACACACATACACGCACACACATGCACACATACAAACACACATACACGCACACACATGCACACACATATGCACACACACATACACTCACACACACACACACCTACACACACACACACACACGCACACACACGCACTAGCGCACACACACATACATGCATACACACATACATATTTATCACGTTCTGACAAGGCCCAGTAACCCCCCCCCCCCCCCCCCCCACCCCCTCCTACTCGAACACACACCACTACCTGGTGATATGAGTTTACAGACTTGACGTAATGCTCGTGGAGTCGTGGAGACGGGGAATATATTTAACGCCAGGTCTACGGCACATACATCATCATCCGCCAGGTTTAAAGCAGACGAGTTTAAAGGTAATGCACCCAATTCGAAGGCGTACCCAAGTCATAAAATTTAGTACAGCATTACAGGCCCAGTTCGTAAGATATGAAGCGAAATTCCTAACAATCTCATTCATTATGGTGTATTGATAGTTAGTAGTCCCCAAGAAGGACATTTCGCCCGATTTTGTGAACGTATATTGCGGTTCGTCTAATTACAAGCAAAACTGTAAAAATGTATGCATGCATTCGTCCATAATTCGTCAAAAATACAAGTCGTTTTATCATGAACTTAATAAAATGTCTCCGATGACAGCATTGGCAACGAATGAATCTTTATTTTTTTGCAGGTACTAGACTGTACTTAAATCACCGTCTTACAAATCCGCATAAGCATATACAGGTAGTATCAAACAATATTTTGTGGTTGCGATTTCTCATATTCTGAGAGAAATAATTAGACCTTATCTTCTTCTGGGGTATGAACATAAACTGGTATATAATACCTGCAAATGGTATATGCTACCTTAAAAATAAAATGCCAATACCCAACAGATTAAGAATATTGCTAGCGAGTGAGTGGTTACACCTGCAGTCTCCATTAGTGGTTTTGTGAACGGATGTTCATTAACCCTATTCAAGCCAGGGAAGTGAAGCTCTACGGAATTTGTGTTGTATTACGCATGAACGCACGCACATGCAGCATACGGAGAGCTAATGTATGTAGAAACGATATACGTATACGAAATACTTCAAATATCTACGTATTCCGATCTACTGCTGATGTGGATATACTATATCATCACACATATTTGCTTTATCACCATCCAAATGCTTTAATCAAATCAAGTACCTCTTGACATATTTATATATAATAAGGACTGTGCAGTAATAGCATCGCATCAGCGATACAAAGCGGTAGAATATGAAGAGACATCGTGGATCGAGTATACCACTCGAACTAAGCAAAGTATCATCTTCTATTCACCCACTTGATTAAACATACATTAAATTGCCTTACCAGTCATAAAATCCAATTGTCTTCCCGATCATAAACGGCTCCTATTAAACGTACGAATGTGGTTGCATTAAACAACTGTCACGTGATTGTACAGAACTTTATAGTTGGGGGGGGGGGGGGGGGGGGGACTTGTTTGAGCATATGGTAAAGGAATTTGCAGATCTAGGTATATATGTCACACCTGCTTGTTCATAAGTGACATGTAGTTTCATAGTTAGGTAGTATACACATGTATTAGCTGGTGATATGCACGGCAAACCTCTGTACTTTTCATTCAATTGCTGCACATTTTACCAGCCATATCCATGATTTTTCCAGTGCCCTTAGTTGGATTAAGGGGTCCAATAGACTGAGGATTATCCCCTTATTTTATTTTTAGCTTCTTAATAAAATCGATTAAAAGAAGAAAAAAAGATCTAGGTATATATATATAGACACGAACAAGTTACGGCGATATCGCCATGGTCCGGTCTTGTGAGTACCGCGATGTATCTATCATTGCGACGTCGCTCTTATTACAGTCATGACAGTGAAATGTTATACATGATCGTTGTTGTTAAGGTATACTACTGATCCGTGCAGAGTTTCATGAATTTTCTTTTAAAAAGGACTACCCTGTCTTTAAATGACCTACGCCCATGAAACATGTTGATACGCATGGTTACGAGAACATTCCATTAACTGATGAGAAAACACGGTAAAACAACTCGTTGATTGAATACCCCACCCCCCTCCTCACCCACCCTCCCCACACACACATCCATCACATCGCTCCCTCTATTTTTCTGTTGCTCTGTGCGTATGTCATGTGCACATCGTTCATTCCCAAACGACAAACCAGGATGCACGGTTGACACCACTGACGGTCTGACGGCGTACTCTGAAATTCCATTAAATAAATCAGGAGCGAGTAGAACAATCCCATTACACTAATGCGTGCGTTATTCATTGTCATTCCGAGTGAAATACGTCGCTTTTAGAGCTACTGCTTTGAATATGAGGAGAAGGGGGAAAAGCACATGGAAAACACCATAATGAAATATCAGACGTTATTCATAAACTGCGCGTGAATAGCTTCTAGGAAGAGTCAAACGGATATGAATGTGAACGCGAAGGGAATCAAAGAGCAGATTTTGATCACCACCAGCAGATCGATAACTCCAAATCTGTATCGGATGTAACGAGCATGCATGTGTGCGCAGATATAATAAAAATGATCGATTCATCACATCGCTCGCAGAACATATTCTCAGCCGTTCCCCGGAGACGTATTTATCGATGCTCTCATTTTCCTCACAACACCTGCAGGTGATTCGATTAACGTCGAATCACGTGGTTTTAATGTTCCCATCCGATTTGTTTCCCGCCATCCTCGTGAAAGTGACGGCCAAAGTAATATTATGCAACGGTTAAATAAACCATTAAGATAATAAATGGTGTAATACATCCGGGTCATCATCAACACAAATGCCATCATTACCATCGTCATTATTATCACTATCAACATCGACATCACTACCACCACCACCACAGGCATCATCATCATCGCCATGACCATCACAGCCTTCCTTATCATCATCGCCATCATTATCCCTTACAAGGTTGACTTAAAATTGATCAAGATGAGAGTCTAAGAAACAGACGCACGTTTTGAAGCAAAACTTTTGTTGAATTGAGTGTGTGACTCTATGCATATACGTCTCCGGTTTCCACGCTGTTGGGTTTTATAATGCGACCTTAAAAAAGAGATTCTCATACTGACTAGTCCTTTAATATTCTCTTCTTTTCACAGTCCGTCCCGCAGATGAAATTGAGAAAAATTAGTCTAAAAAAGCCATACCCATTTGATTGAATATTCTGAATACAAAATACCTAACAGCCTGGATTACAGGCTAACTACTTCATGATCCTGATGTGAGCACTCCCCCCCCCCCCCTCTCCTCACCCCAAGGCAACTGGCTCATCCCTGTTTGTGAATGAGGACACCAGGTGAATAAAAGGTGTCCCAGAGAATCCGCGACGCGAAGCACGCCGTGAGATAATTTTAATAAGCTGGAGATCATCCACTTGAGCATTCGTTGGATTCCTACTCGCGACACAATAGTAACGGTCCACTGGTGTCGTTGACATCTATCCCATACTGTGCATACGTTAACAGATACCTGCTCTCGATAAAGTCTTAATCGTCATTGCTATTTCCACAATAATCATATTATAATGCTATATATTGCTGTTGATTAATACACTTTTCATTTCCACTATGTAATAGTGATGGTTAACTGGTGGAGTTTACATGTATTATCCTTTATGCAGACAAATACTTACGTGCCTACTCTCGCCAAAGTCTTTACCGACATTGCTGCTATTTCCACAGTATTTATATCACGATGGTCTATATTGTCGTTGATTAATACATTCTTCCTTTCCACTATACAATAGTGATGGTTGACTGGTGGAATTGACAGGTATTATCACTTGCCATGCATACGCTAACACATACCTGCTGTCGCTAAAGTCTTATCGTTATTGCCATTCCCACAGTAATATCATAATGGTATCAATCACGGTTGGCTAGTGTCGTTCATATGCATTTTCCCCATATTAACCCTTAGTTTTGCCAGATTAAATGCCGCTCTATGAAATGTGTGCAGATACTGGTGAAAAATACACAATATGGAATATAAGAAGTTCACAAATGCACTCTCGCTTATGTCTTTACTGTTATTGTTATTTCCACGGTAGTTCGTCATAGTGGTATTAAGTGCTGTCGACTATAATACCATTCCTATCCACTACCATGATAACACGCACAATACCCCCCTGTGTGAACCGATACCGACTGTCGCTAGAGCCCTTACTGCTATTGTTTGTTTATAAAGGAATCATGTTCCCGTGGTTATAATGTCATTTCTGGTTGTTCACTATATATACTCTCCCTGGTTACGTATAATAATTATATATAACGAATACATAATAACGTTAGCTCAATTAAAATGTCCCAACTCAATTTGTGATATTGTTCCACGTAGAAATCTGCAATGTATACACGCTATGTAATAGTGTTTTTTTAACACTTATATTATCGGGCCTTGAAACCCATATTGGCTTACTACATATCTCCATGACAATAGAAGGAGCGTAAGCAAATAATCAACGTTGGTAAGGATGATAGTTCGTCTCATTGCCTGAAACCAAAAGTCGATTATTTGCTTTATATTCCACATCTGAAACCAACTATCTATACCAAAAATGACAATTTAACGTACAAAAGTAATGTTTACTTCTCTACCCAACCCCGAGCCACTGCCATGGGAACACGCGTTAGGACGCGCGTTAGGACGCGTTAGTAGGAGCTAGGTCAAGTGATAGTCCGAGTGTAACGCACTTTCATTTCGCGGGTACTCAAAAATTTTATCACGGGTTATGACTGTGAGGAGCGAAGAGATAAGCGAAACCAAAAAGTACTATCACCTAGAGTGTTACAAACTTTTCTTCTCAGGTGATCAGATGGGCAAAACTACGCTTTGTCACGTGATCAACTCTTGACCAATCATACAGCAACATTGTTAGTATGTGGAATATAAAGAGAAATATCTGGTAAAGAGAGAGTGATAGTCTTTTTTGTCTTGAAATAAATAATAAGTCAAGGCAAAGAAACAAAACGTTCACATTCTTTTTACCATATCAAATTGCAAAAAGTGCCGACATGAACAAGATCGGCCCTTCATCTTAATTACAAAAGAACAGGAGAGAACTTCGTGGCTCAAAAAAAAAAAAAAAAAAAAAAAAGAACACGAGGAAGGGAAATGATTAGGCATTCGACGGCAATACCCAAATCCTCAAAACTGGAGCAGGTGAAATGACGTGATGGGAAAGATTGCGAATGTGCTATTTCTACCACAATTGGCACACGTGGTAAAAAATCTGGGACACGGCCCAAAATACTGAAAAGGGGGATTTACTTCACCCAGTTATATTGCATGACATGCTTTTTCCTATACCGTACGTATGCTAACAACCACACACGTACATCGGTAGCCTAGCATTCAGGCTGTTGGATATTGTCACTTTTCCACTCTTCTTTTATTCATAGGTGGGGAGGGACTTGTCTACTGCAGTCAGACTCTGTTAATTGCAGTGTTTAGGAATTACAAATAAAAGCCTGAAAGGTAGACTCGGTTGATGCAAATCTGTAATCATTATATTTCAGACTACAGTATGTCACGTCTGATTGCAGAAGGACGGTAAAGCGTAAGGCAACGCAGGACTATAGAGAGAGGGTGATATAGTAAGAAAAAAAAAATAGAGGGAGAACTGAAGAAGGGAGAAACGGTGAAAGAGATACAAAAAAGTGCAAAGGGAGAGGGAAAAACATGCATCCCAGAAAGAAAACGAGACAGAAACAGAGAAAGAGAGAGAGAGAGACAGACAGACAGACAGACAGACAGACAGACAGACAGAGACAGATAGAGAGAGAGAGAAAGAGACATACAGACATATGGAAAGAGAGAGAGAGAGAGAGAGAGAGAGAGAGAGATAGAGGGGGGGGGGGGGGTGCTAACCAGTGTAAGAAATGAAGACGGAGAGAGATACGGGGAGTCCAGGAGTCTAAGAATAAAGATAGCTCTCATCTATGCGTGTATATTTGAAACAGACCTAGCATGTAAGACGATAGTTTTATTATCGTAGAGCCACATGTCATAACAAGCATGGCAAATGCATCTGCGTCCCCATACTATCTCTAAAAATGCACGCCCGAGGGCTTGTCGGTGTGCCTAATCATGTAAAACAGACGAAACGGGCTAATCATTAACTCAAGCAAATATTAAGATAATACATCAAATCCAGATTAGTGTTAATAAACACCGCGTTTAAGTCATCGTGCAAATACTAATAGCCGAGCTAACCCGGTTAGCCGTCTCAGTTGGACAACGCAATTAATTAGACACTACTGTGACTGCGACTGCGACTGGTAGCTGTTCTTAACATTACGACGCATGTGCAGTTGCGTCACGTCCACCTGCATGTTACAATAGGCAATGCAGATGCTACGTCACAGTCACAGACAGTCCTGACAATCGAAAACTCTCTACTGACAAAAGAAACGCTTACGTACACACACACGCGCACCCCCCCCCCCAACACACTCACACACACACACACACACACACACACACACACACCTACACACACACACACACACACACAAACACACACATACACCTCGTGCCCTCTCACAGAATATCTCTCTCACTCTCTCTCTCTCTCTCTAGCTCTCTTGTTCTTTTTCTCGCCATCTTTCCCACGGTCTTCAGAAAATTTTCAGAAGATTTGCATAGTAACACAACCCGGCCGCACAACAAGCTAGAGTGCAGAACTGCATTATACAAGCTGCTCCGTTTCCATGGCAATGCTAGGTTCACCATCGCGTGCCACCAAGCGACCGAATCCTCGATTAATGTAAATGAATGTCAAAAACGGCGTTATCGACAAAAATCGACTGCCAAATCAGATGATCAAAGGCGGTTAGAAAGTTAATGTCAGGCCATTTACCCCGGCTCCATATGGCACAGAGGCAACTCAATATGTTATCATCCTTACGCGCTGTCTCGAAGGAAACATTTTAATATATCATTTCAAAACAAAACTTTATGCTCGTGGTTAACTACGAAGCTTACTCAATTCAATTCAATTTAAGGTTTATTAAAAATTATCTTCGCAGCCATGCAGCTGAATTGCGATAATTTACAGGGTAAAAACAAATATAAATACAACATATGAAATATGACGAATATCCTCTGCAAGTATAAATATTTAAAAAAATCTTATAAATGGTATGAAAACTAAAAAAAAGATAATTATACATTAAACAGACTGTAAGTTTCTTTAAGATGCATTGTAAATTTACTGTACGACAATAAGATGATAACCGAAACCACTTTATGTCAGCAGTACTTAACATAAGTTAAGTTTAGGTAAGAACAGTATTTTCATCAATAATATGCGAGTATAAATATTCAAAAAGTTCTTATAAATAGTATGAAAACAAAAAGATAATTATACATTATATTATATTATACATCAATAATATGCGAGTATAAATATTCAAAAAGTTCTTATAAATAGTATGAAAAAAAAAAGATAATTATACATTTAAAAAAGGTTGTGAGTTTCTTTATTGTAGATTTACTGTACGACAATAAGATACCATTTATTTATACGCTATTATGGAAAGCACGTCATATTATTGTGACCTTACCCTTCATGTGACAGGCAAAACGCTGCTATATGGGATGCACTACTTGTTCAGATAAGCACCATTAACACACAAGAAGTTTAATATCGCGTTATCACTTTTACAAAATATATTACATTCGGTAAGACACTGTGTGAACCTCAAGTACATTATACACATGTAGGCCTCGTGTGTGGAATGTGGTACAGTGGCGTTAATTCCAACATACCACGTACTACTGATCTTGATGTCTTCCCCTCTGACTCGGCTTCATATGAAAAAGCAATGCAAAAGTGAAATTGACGTAATTTGTGTAGTATTTCATATTTCTAGACGCCCATATCTCATCACAAAGTGATCCAATGGAATCGCTTAGATAGTGATATCGTTTCATCTATTAAATCCATCATTACCATTGGCATGAAGATGTGTCGTAAGCCAATGGGTTTTTTCAAGGTCTGGTAATGAAAGGATGAAACCATCTGCATGAACTCGACTCTATTGTTCAGTCACCTCAAAATAAAATCAACGAGTGATGTAAAGTACAATGCAAGTAATTCGAGTTCCTATATTCAAATGAACGTTCTTAGTGTTCGATTTTGTATACCACGGTGCTTGCGCAGCCTTATTCATTATGCCTGCAAAATGTATCACCTTAAAGGTAAATGATCAGTTAAGATAATAAACCTTGGCGACACTGTCGATAAATTGAAATACGGACGCCCATTTTGAAAAAGAAAGGTAGTTCAAATACGGACCTAGATGCGCATGCAGGGTTTAACTGACAGAATATGCAGAAGTCCAATTCAAGTTTAATACGAACATAAAATACATTTTAATATTCAGTACAAAATGATTTTAAAAACCGTGGGGCTTTAAAGCGGGCTACAACACAAAACCATGCAGATTTTCCGTGCACGTTTAATTCGAACGTGCAACTATACTGCACATACATGTGTGTGCACTTCAATACAATAGAAATTCAACATACAGAGACCATCGCGTAGGTTGAACACACTGTCACTACCGTCCTTCCAGCGTCTCTAAGAATTGTATTGAAAAGGGGCCTCCACTTGCTTGACATTTTATTTGACAAGCATCTCGCTCCTTCTCTTTCCTCCTCCTTTTAAGAGCCGAGGTTGTATTCAGAGCAGCTCCAATTTCCTGCTTGCTTTTCTAAAGACGCTTTTTTTGTGCTTTTAAGTTCGCTTTTTTATGATTATTCTACCGCTCCACTACGAATACCAACTAACAATAGAGACCAAGGAAACATTTAGCGTGTATGCACAGACTCAATTGACCCACTTTCTGAAAATATACCCCCGCCTGCGACATAGACTAGTGCATTGACGAGCTGATCATTGTCGCACACAGCACACAGTATACGTGATGGTCTCACATTTCAGACTTACTGATTTAGACTCACTCCATCAATATGTGGTCTACTGAATGGCTGGTAACGGGTTGGGTCTGGAAACTAAGAATAATAGCGGCGCTGTTTTTTGTTTTTTTTTTGCTTTTTTTAATGATAGGTTAACTTGGCATTGCGTCTTAACTCTGAGGTTCCAAAACGGTATTATGTGTTTGTACATGTACCGCTTCCAAATATACGTAACGGATAACTAAATAAACTTGGGATCACGTGGCTTTCCTAGCGAAGATGGACGCATACTCTTCGAATACATCTGTGTGAATCTCATGTTTACTTTTGCAAAATTACACAAATGAAATGTAATAGAGGATGACATACTAAAATATTTTTTCTTCCATATCATGTCGTTTATTTTCATCATTAAACTCACACCAACTTAAACATAATTTCCCCTATATATTTTTTTTTTGTTTTATCTCTCTTTCTGTCCCTCTTGACAATAATGTTGCGAAAGTACCCGTCTCCTCTTTCAGTTCATAATTGCCATCCCAACATCCCACTCCAATTCAGATCACCCCCCCCCCCCCCTCTCTTTTCTCTCTTGTTATCTCTTTCTCTCCGCACCCCCCCCCCTCTCTCTCTCTCTCTCTCTCTCTCTCTCTCTCTCTCGCTCGTATGTTGTACATGTTTCATTCTGATAAAATCGGATTTACATTATCAGGAAATTTATATCAATAATTTGACATATAATTACATATATCCCCCCCCCCCCCCACACACACCACCCCACATCCATCTCTTTATATAAGATATACACGCAACTATCTAAGCAAATAAGCTGGTACACATCCCTGGCAAGGTACCAACCAAGATGGCATTTCACATAATACATCTACCATTCTCTACCACTATACAATTGTGTACTGAACCACTGAAACAACTGCATAAAAACAATCACCTCGTCATGACAATCGTGGTTTTCCCCTAGCTACTCGGCGCATTTCAAATCAGGCATGTTAGAGCGAACGTCCCGATTTCCCGGGGAATATTGGATTTAATTATGGAAGCGACGCTTCTTCTGGAGGTTGACATGGTAGGAGGGCACGTTCGCGATAGTCTGCTCCTACAGGAGTTTGCAGTGTACATGTACCAGTTTCAGCCAGTCTGCCAGGCAGTCAGGCAGCTAGTCAGTGGGTATGAATAAATTGGTCTGAATTGCAAAGACAAGCTTGTAGATGCTACCGAACCTAGCAACACATAGAGGGAGACACGTACGAGGAGCATAATTCGACACGTTGACCAACTACATGAGCTGTAGTCTTACATACAGCCGCATATGCGAGACGGCATCATGATACAACATGTGCCTGCAAAGAAGTCTCTTTGCCAGGCGCCGCTGTTTGTTGCTGTGTTGTTTGTTGTTTTTTTT
>OZ022597.1:1246637-1296637 GCA_963669155.1 Arbacia lixula
ATCAATCCAAGTTTTAAGTGGGAAAGAATTTATCCAAGAGCACTATTGAGTTATAAAATGCGACGACCTTACCGTAAACAGGGGGTAAACGTTGGCAATACATGTACTTGGTTACGTCGTCATGTTATAGATATGTGTGGTCCGTTCGACGGTAATATACTGTAGGTAGACACTTATGCAGATAACCATTTTTACAGGGTGTTTTCATATGGACATGTTCAGGAGAGTCATGGGTGGTCATTATCTCTGTACGGAAATAATCATTGATGCGTACGATCCATCGCTGAGGTGATATAACACTTCACGGTCGCCTACGTCACATGATAATTACCAGGACAGTGAGACAATCCCCCCCCCCCCCCCCCCACACACACACACACACCTCCTAATATAAAACCATTTTTGCAATTGTATGATCCCACCTCCCCGATTGAATCGTGCATTCCGTATTTTTCACGTTCATATCCGTTTCCGGTGCAGTGTACTAGCATATGGGACCGGTTATGGACATGACTGCGCGATAAAACGAGCGATTGGTGGTGCAATATGGGACGCTCTCCCCTATGTGCGGTATAAAAATTGACAAGAATGAGAGAAAAAAAAATAGATCTTATAATACTTACTTGACCATTTTGTTGAGTCGTAGAGTTCACCTGGCTGCAGTCTCCTCTTGTTGAAAACAGACAGTACTTTACTCTGTACTCTGTAGATAAGGGAAAGATGAAAAGAGTACGGGGGTAGGGATGAAAGAGAGAGAGAGAGAGAGAGAGAGAGAGAGAGAGTAAGAGAGAGAGAGAGAGAGAGAGAGAGGGAGAGAGGGGTAGATAGAGGAGAGAGAGAGAGAGAGAGAGAGAGAGAGAGAGAGAGAGGAGAGAGAGAGGGGGGGGGGGGGAGGAGGAGGATATAAACATTTATTTAGAACAGCACTAAAAACTCATATAATGCTCAGAAGACAATCTTTTACAATGTAAAATAAGAGAGAGAATAGACGAGGCGGGGTTGCATAACGGAAAAAAAAAAAAACATTGGATGACGAATAAACACATTTCCCTACCAAAAAAATCAAACTATGCGTTGTGAAGCATCTGAAATGGGCTCGAGCAGTAAACTTGCAGAGGAACACACAACTAGGTTACAATTCCACACCGAAGGGTGCGTAGAAGTTGTCATTCTTCACCATTAAACATTCATCGGCAGCATCCAATAACAGGGAAATGTAAAACGCAGTGGGTGTAGGCATTATACCCAACAGAAGTGGAACAAAACGGAGGAGGAATAGAAATTGCATTCCAGGGAATTAAGCGTTCTCACGTTTCGATTTCTTATGTTCTTTTTCTTCCCACATCCCAATCAAGGCACATTCAATATTTAATGATATGAACACACGTGCATGTTTGTCCGTCTGTCTGTCTGTCTGTCTCTTTTTTAAATGGTAATTTCACACACTTTCTTGCACGCTTCTCACCGTATTGCTCTCTCCTCCTCCCCACCCTTCACCCCTTTCCTTTTTGTTTATCCCAACCGACCCCCCCACCCTCCCCCCCCTTCCCCCCCCCCCCTCTCTCTCTCTCTCTCTCTCTCTCTCTCTCTCTCTCTCTCTTTCTCTCCCTTTCTCTCTCTCTCTCTCCCTTTCTCTCTATCTCTCTCTCTCTTTCTATATATCTGTACCCCCCACTATCTGTATGATCTGTGTCCGTATATATCCACTTATCATGTTTGCCTGTTTGCAACGATCTGTGTATAGTTCGAGATATTAGTCACGCGTATAATCCATTCTATCTACCAAGATAACATCCGTCTGTAATCTCCCTATGCTCTTCCAAAACTCTCCCTTTCCTCTCACACGTCTCTCTTTCAAATGAAAATACGATGTATACCTGTTTTCCGTTTTTGCTTATCTGCACTCTTCGTTTTCCGCGCCTAATATATCAACACGCACAGGATGCCCCTCTCTCTCTTAAAATGTATATACCTTCCTTTCCGTTTTTCCCTGATCTACAGTCGTCCTTTCCCCCACTTGAATGACACCTACATACGCACGATCAATACTCTTGTCCTACACCTCTATTACCATGATTACGTCGATATAACCGCACGTTCCCCCTCTTCTGATCACTTAGCCGAACACCTTTTTTCTTATCCCCATCCTTCCTTCATGTTCTTTCAACAACTATTACCTCCACTTATCTCATAATCACTCTTTGTCTATCGACGTTACTTTCCTCTTTTTTCTGTCCAAGTTCTTGCATCCCGTCCACTTACATTGCCACACGTTGCCACCCCACCCCCTCCCTCAGACCCACATTCAGTACGGCCAATTCCCTGTATTCATTTTGTTCATCCCTCTTTCGTTGATTGTGATGTTGATTCAAACGCTTATTTTAATGATAAACACAACTCAAGTCGCAGTCAATGATTGATATAGCCTTACTCAGAGCTTGACATTAATAAACATGTTGACATGTTAGGACATGTTAAGACATGTAACAAACAAAATATGAAAAAAACATTATACTTATATCATTGATTGTTATGTATTATCTGAAATAAATGATATGATTATGAAATGCAAGACAAAATTAAAAAGCACAACATCATATTTCTTAGGCTTTACTAGATGACATTAATTTTGATGAGTGATTTGTATTCAATTATATATTTACTTTCAGAGTATCATTTTACACAATCGATAAAAAACTCCTTCACAAATGTGAAGTACGACCAGGTAATTCTGACTCGCACAATGAATGTTCGGTTGATAACACATAAGGTTCCATCTCTTCTCTTTCCACTTTGCTTTCCTCTCCTCTTGCCCAACTATATCACTCCTTTCTTATATAACATCCCTCCCCAGTCCGCCCACTACTTCCTCTGTCTTTCTTTCGCCCCCCCCCCTCTTCCTCTCTCCATCTCCCCCCCCCCCCCCTCCTCTCTCTCTCTCTCTCTCTCTCTCTCTCTCCTCTCTCTCTCCCTCTCTTTTCTCATGTCTTCCCCTTCTGCTCCTCACCCTCTTTCCCACTTCCTCTCTGTCTTACCCCACACCCCGACATCTCTCCCTTTCAATTTTTTTTTACGTTAGGGTTAATCCCCTTACATATTATTTCCTTCCTGCCCCCCCCCCTCTCTGCCTCTCTCTCTCTGTCTCTCTCTCTGTCTCTGTCTGTCTGTCTCTCTCTGTCTCTCTCTCTCTCTGTCTCTCTCTGTCTCTCTCTCTCCCTCTCCCATTCTATCTTTCTCTTTCACCTGTCTCCTCCTATCTATTTCCGTTTCCCTCCTCTTCGGTGCCGTAACCACCAGCGTGAAGCTAAATGTCACGTTATGCAAGGGGGGCTGAGCTTTGATATAACGCCGTCGCCATCCCGCCGTTCCCCGCATAATTCATGCAACAAAAACAGGCCCCTTCGGGAGAGACAGACAAGGAAAAACCCATGCAGCCACACCGACACACAGCCAATATTCAATGCACTGATCTCCACCAGTGAAGTTACTAGGCATGATGTGGCATAGCCTCAGTTCCAGGCTGTAAAGACTGTTTATTTCTAATAGACTACGGGAACCACAGGGTTGCCATGTAGACATTCCTCCTTATTTTCCTCCCCCTCTGAGAGGAAGTGTAAGGATTCGTGTCCAGACGTAGTCGTGGTTACAGCAATGCATGAGGAAGACATATAATTATACTAAAGCCTCAAATCTAGGCTACGACCTACATGAGAGGAAACACTTTCTGTTCTCCATGTTGTAGGAATACGTCATGTCGACATAATCGTGGAGAAGTCACATAATGATACGCGACAGCATGCATGGCGTGGGGATAGGTATTAAATGCTCCCCATGATATAATGATACGCTCCTATTGTATTTGTGTAATTAGTGATGTCCCTGAGGAATTTCATGGTCAACGTTTACTACATGGCAATATCATAAACAGCCCGGCAATACTTAACACGAACACGCTCGAATCATTATGATGATGACGGCGGATCAAACAATCGAAATAACGTAACCTGTCTGCGGTTTCATTTGTTCATCCTGGTCATATGTAATATTACCCAATCCCTGCGAATATAAGGAATATATTGTACACATGTTTTCATTATGTAGTTATTCGATAAGTTCAAATGGAATCATTACATAGTTTTCGGTTTCCGATTAACATTTTTTTTATTTTTTTGAATTACTTCGAAAGTGTCCGGGATTATTTGGGGACATGTATTCATTATTCTCGAGGTTTACTTTTGCTTTATTCAGATGTTGGCTCTTGCAAAATCAGGTAATAACTATAGCAGTATCTTTCCAGATGGGTTATTGTATGGTTGATGATTTAGGACCACGACATTGGCACTCTGGATATCCATTAATCACGTCGATCTCGTTTAAGCGGGGCTCGCCTGTACTCGAACACGCAGGAGAATACTCAAGTTTGACAAGCTAATGGGTGCCCGCGGTAACTTCTGGGACGACAGCCATTACGCGCCCCGTTACCACTGCCGAATACTCTTCACTTCCTATCTTCGCCTTTGTACTGAGCAACAGCTACACCCTTCCGTCAAAGCTAGTAATCTCGCGGCCCGTTATCACTGCCGAATACACATCACTATTTATGTTTACTGAGAAAATCTGAGTAAACTATTCCATAATAGCAATACCGCGGCCTGTTAACACTGCATGGTGCCATGGCATTCAACTCGTTAATAGTTCATTTTTGCACCTGTGTATAAACATTGGGTGTGTACTGAGTAGTACAGTTACAAAGGCGCCTTGTTACGAGATAACATACCGTAGTAGGCCATGTTGCCGAATTTTGATTGCAACGTCTTTGGTGTCGTGGTCCTTTCTTGTATTATACACACTCATATTGCTTTTAAAATTGACACTTAATTAAGACAACATGGCTGGAGACAATGTAAATCATACATTGTACATGAAAACCTATGTATTGGTTAATGTGTGAACATTTAGCTAAGAATGCTATATCAACTTTCTTAATATAATGCGAAATTCTGAAAGGAAATATAATATGCTCAAAGACAGGGTAGCCGTTTTGAATGTCAAACACTGACATTGTGTAAACACCACGAAAATTGAAAAAAAAAATACTATTCAAGAACTTCCCTCACTATATCACAGAGTATATCAGAAATGGAAACGAACTTTGGGCGACATTGCATCCATCTTGAAACTCATATAACCGGAAAGACCGACAAGGCAATCAGCACACGTCGCGGCTCTCCGCTCCGAACTGTCCACACAGTGGTCAGCGACTGTCCGCGGATATGCGAGCGGTGCTGGCAAATGAATATAGACAAAAGTCGATACGAGACGCGGTGTTTCAATAGCAAGCACAAATAGCTGTGTATCTCTTCCTTAAAAGGTTCGTGAACATATACAGTATTTTATCATTAAGGTATAATGGTGATCCATGCCGAGTTTCATGATAACTTCATGTTAATAAATAATGGAGCAAGATGAATGTGTGTGTGTATGTGTGTGTATGTGTGTGTGTGTTTGTGTGTGTGTGTGTGTGTGTGTGTGTGTGCGTGTGTGTGTGTGTGTGTGTGTGTGTGTGTGTGTGTGTGTGTGAGTGTGTGTGTGTGTGTTTTATGTTGATGTTATGTATAGCTAGCTCTGTCATCAAGGCATGTATGTAAACATGTACGTTATACATTACGTCACACAGCGTTGCATACTTGACGCCTGTACCCAAATTACAATACAATGTTCGTAATGCCCATCCGAGTTTAACAGGAAACAGCAAAGGACTGAACATGGACGGTTAAAACAGGCCTCGAAGAATGGCGTGTCTACCCTTCCCAGTCACTATATGACTATTATTGACTGCTTCAGACAGCATCCGATGTCTCTAAAAGCGTAAGAGTGAAACAACTTGATTCCATCTCATTAATTATTAACCCTTGGCGTGACTGGCGAGATGAAAGCCAATTTCTTTTTTCTGAGATGTCTGACGAGCGATTTTACAATAGAACCTTGTAAATAATACCGCACTTCCTCCGAGATATCTATATCACGCCTATCATGTCTATGATATGATTAACCCTATATGTTCTGTACAAACTGATACTATATGGGATTGTGTGTGTCAGTGGTGAAACTCACAGGTGGCATGTTAAGGGTTAAGAAAGTTTGTATTGAATTCCATTTGAATAACATAATTCATTTCAAATATAGCAGGATATAGAATTCTCTTTCAGACTAATCAATTCTATTTAGAAAATAGTAACATTTTCGGTAACACCATGTGGTTGTATTCTTAGGGTTGGTGATAACGTTAAAATGACCAATGGCCTACACTTTGTTTAGCTGTATGAATAAGTTTCTTGACCAGGACGGTCTTGAATCATTAACATGCGTCTATGTGTGTATATTCGACGCTCTTGCAAAATCGTATTGTTTCGTTGAAAGGCAATCATGGCAAAGCAACCAGTACCGCTTCTTCTTGGAATCACCGTGGTTATTTCAAAAGGCCTTTTATGCTTGAAATTATGTCATGGCAATTGGAATAATATGCTGGTAAGACACATTTTGCCATCATATACCAATCAATAACATGCGATACTAGTATAACGGTAAAACATTTCAATACGTAAACCGAAAAGTGAGGACCCGACATCATCAGATTTAACCTATCAGTACCACAGGTGCATGGAATTTGAAATAAGTTCAAATCAACCTCAATCATGTGTCAATTACCTGGGTATATCGATTCGATGAATCTACAGCATATCACATCTATGTGACCATATACACATCATAATCTCGAAACTCTACAGCGAAACACCATCTAGTGATATACAGGTATAGAAAATTGTATACAATGCATACTGTTTTTTTAATTATTATTATGACGTATTGTTAGCGTTCACACACACACACACACATCATTCCATCGTATTGCTATACCGTTTAGGAATAGCCAAACGGTATATAGTCTGTGTGTGAACACGGAATTATACATTCACAAATGCATGGTTACGATCAGATGACTTTTCCCTCACGAGGCGGTCACTTCGAGCTAAACAGCACGGTATTCATTGTTAATGCGGCCTTCATGGTATATAATGCATGGCAGGTAACTGCATGGCAGACGCGTTATCTTCTTATCTTCGCAGAAAAATATGCAATAAGCATTTGAGCATTATTCAACTATATACCACAATATTTTGGAAAATGTGGCAATATGACGATCAAAAACGAAAGTGAATAATTCCTATCAATTTATCAGACAGGGTCCAAGATACAGTGAGGACGGTATGGAAAAAGAAGGGGGGGGGGCGGGAATAAGGAAGACACATGAACAAAAAAGTGGTAAATGATAAGAAAAACGAGTAAAAATTGAGTTATTAATGTGGCAATACCATAACTAAGAAACATACAAGGATATATGATGGAAATAAGAAAAAAAGTGTATACATTGCCTTTTAAATCCATTTATGTAATTGCGGTCAGAAAACAGACCAACTACAACGGATATACAAAATACGGTAAAACAAATCAACGATCGTAATAACATACCCAATTCATAATTGAAGGACACGCAGGAACAGGCTACAGTAAAATGATAGAAATCTATACTGTTGTACGTACTCTTATCTCCTTAAAGGTCACATAAATACGGACACTTATGTGAGAGTGTTTTCTAGCAATCTTCCCAAGGGTCCGGGGTTGTATAATGTGTCGTATCATCTTCAAAGAAATCCCGATTCCGATCATAAAGTAGCCTTTCTAGTATCATTTATCCATGTTAGATTACGATATAATGACATGCCATTTCTTTTCAGTGGGAACCTGGTAGAGTGTGATTGAGCTTAGTAATTGAACAAGCCTATAGTGGCTTATTGAGAAGAAAGTGCAAATGAAACATCGCACCCGGTGTGAACCCCCCCCCCCTCCCCTACCCTACCCCTTCAAACACACACATGCAGGCGAGCACTCACACACATACATACACACACTAAATATACATTGTATTGATGTTGTTTTTAATATATATTTATATTACTGTCGCTCAAATTCCAATCCTATTTCAGGTTTCTCTGCCTATCTCTAATAATATTATACAGACGTGTGCGTGTGTGATTGTGTGTGTGTGTGTGTGTGAGAGAGAGAGAGAGAGAGAGAGAGAGAGAGAGAGAGCGAGAGAGAGAGAGTGTGTGTACGCCCATACTGTGTGGACGTGTATACATGCATGTTTATGTATGTTTGTATGTCTATCCGAGTTTATGTTTATTCCATTGACATTTTTCATAAATATGCGTAATACTACAAAAACATACATTTTTCCATCAGCAAGATCCCAGCATCACTCACGTTAACCACTATAAACCATGAAAACAGACTTGGGGAGACAAATTGATTTTACGAGGACTGCGGCAAAGCGCGACCTTTTCCTGCACCAACGAAAAAAGGAAGTAAACGAAGTGGCGCCAATTTTCTAGGCCACATAAGGGCATGCAGCTGCAGGCTTCACGCAGCGTCGCACATACTAAACGTTTAGCCGCATATTCATGTGCGCTCAGATCGCGTAGAGCAAGGATAAGAAAGGGCGTACGATATTACTAGTGTGTACATTATCCTCATAAGATATTGTGTGTATCATCAAGTAGCTGCATATCAACATGACTGTGGCTAGACATGTGCAGTGTACCCCAGGCTTTCTGATTTGTTTACAATTTTAACGGGGGGTTTTGGGTTTACATCAAATGCAGCTTTGTGGAATTGTTCTGCATTAATGGCGACAAAATACACAACTGACACATGATAAATAAACTTAGAAAGCTTTCTGAGCAGAAGTGATCAACGAAAACATAGGAATATGTCTATATGATTGTTTTAGTCTCCCACGAGTTCTTAAAGTGAGCACGAATGCGACCCGAATCATGCACATATTAGATACGATAATTTGATAATTAAAGCGAACAATTGAAACCGCTCACTGTCATGATTGTGTAATAAAAATCAATGATTTCGTGACAGCATCATATGATTTACTTTGCGCCACATAAAGTTAGTCTATGTTTAGTAAGCGGTTTAAGTTTAACCACTGTTGTGAAGTACATATGCTCATAGGAAACGTTCGGAGCTTTACCGCGCGATCCCAACAGCTCTCTGCGTCTATTATTTTCTGCACGGAGAGCTCTTGGCATTTCGAATTCGATAAAAATGTTTTATAGGTACGATCAAAATTCAGTGCAAGGCGAAGAGAGCAAATGCAGATCCCGCGGGAAAATGTGTCGCGCATATATTTCACTCGGCGTTATTGCAATGCGATCTTGTATTAACATAGTCAATGTAGTAAAAGTCGAAACGCTTTTCCTCGCAGTACTAATGAAGGCATTTGACATTTACTATGCTTACTGATATGCCTTGGATGATTCTGATAAAGACACCGCAGGAGTTATCGGCCGTAATACTAAAGTGGGCTTATGCTGTCGTGTGTGGCTTTAGCCATAAATCGTCAATATGACGTCTTCAATTAGCTCAGATTCACATGGATTTTAATGGAAAGGTAACGCCATTAACTTGCAGTGGAAACGCATTGTGACAATAGCTTTACATAATCGGATGTAGTACAGATACCAGACCAATTGCGCCACAGTATAACAGTTAAAAAAAGTTTAAAATATATATGGGAGAGTTCAAGAAACATCTAAGAAATGCTGTCTCTATCCGCCATTGGTGCATTTTCGCACAAGTTATACACACGAAACGCATAGAGCAAAAGTCCGTTTGGCACACAGAAATTAAACACAGGCACAGCCTAAAATCCGACTTCGCCAATGTCCCGTGCACCTTGACGTGCTTAACAATGTATATATCAAATCGTTTTTGCATACTTATGGCTGTTAACCCCATTTAGTACCAACCAATGTTAGTCCCATCTTAATTGCAATACAGTTCATTGCCTATGTGACTTAGAGGGTGAGATAGTGTGACCGTGTAACATGTTATAGTTGGATCGTACTTGTGTACAATCCATCAGAGACGAAACACGTAGTATACACGATATAGACAACGACCAGGCGCATGACATAGACCATGTAGACTATGCAGGTGGTGTTGTATAGAACCGAATCACCTTCTTATCATTCGTCTACTTTCCTTAGCTCTAAACATAATCCTTTTCTAAATGATCTGCTTTCTTGCAACTCAGCTTTCTTTTATAGGGAGTAATAATGTACTAGGAAGACAAAGGCATTCAAAAGGTGATTGTGAGCAATCTTCTTGCCAATGGCATTAAATTCATGTGCTGTTCATTTTAGATATTTGCTGAAAGTTATTTGCCCTCAAATTATCCACATTTGGAGTTATTAGCATGATTAATGATTAAAGCACAAATCCTCAAATTGTTCGGGCCGAACAATTTGAGGATTTCTGATTAAATCACTAATTATTCCAAGTGTGGATCTTATGAGGGCAAATAACTTTCAGCAAATTTCTAAAATGGACAGTACATGAATTTAAAACCATTGGCAAGAAGATTGTTCACGATTACCTTTTGGAGGCCTTTTTGTCTTCCCAGGACTTGCCCTTTTACTCTTCGTTTACCACATGTTCCTTCGTTTACAGCTAATGTACACAAATCCCATAGAGTAGATTGTCGTCTTACAGCCAAGGAGTTAAACCCCCACGTGACTGCGATGCAATTTCCAGACGTTGTACGCCCAACCCTAATATATCAACATCTACTTGGTGCATGATCAGGCAATGTTCTCCTTTAAGGGAGGAAGTAATCGCGGGCGGGATCTCAAGATGAAAGAAACGGTCTGGTGAGTGATATAATCTCTCGCAAGACTGGGCTTAGGCTTGGCTGCCAGCCACTGATGACTAACCTGTATGAATCCTAATAATGTTTCTTGTTCTCAAATGCTGTACTGCATGCATGATACAAGGTAATTTCAGCTCTCATAAATTCTTCCTGTTACGTAGTTTTATTTTGTTGTTATATAATTTCGAACTGTGAGCGTGAGTTCATAGTATAACATACCGATAATGAAGACATTGTTACAGGTTCACCAGTGCACTGTTGGATAACAATTACCACTGATGCTATTTTTGCTACCAATGTCAATTTCTATGGAAGCCTTGAATTAGATTGGCTGTCGAGCTATGTTGTCACCGTAGATACCATTGGTGACAGAGTTACCATTAATGTTAAGTGTTATGCAACATGACCCTAGGCTAAATCTTTGTTGTCGTCCTCTCTCGATCTTTCTCTCTATCTATATTTCCTCTTTTTCTGCCACTTTCCTCTCTGCCACTTGTTACATGTTCCTCTGCAATATGATTAACACATATGATTAATATCTCTTCAATCAGCTTTGTCGCTGCTTCCTCACTTATCTTCCTTCGTGTCTGACTTTCTTTCTTTCTTTCTCTCCGTCTCCGTTACAAAGTCATTAAGTCAACGCTGAGGTTTGATGTAACTTGTCAAACTGATACATGTACCGTATCCACCACATCAAACCCGTGAGAGAAGCCCATCTTAACACACACGTAACCCAGAGACACGAAATCTCACCTGAAATGACGGTGGTAAATCGACTCGTGTTTACATGTTATACCTCTCTGGATTTTATAGCCTCTCCTGGCCCCGTCCACCCATCCACAATGCTCACTGACAATCGCGCACGCCTGTCGGCAGTCCATTCCAGAATGTTGTTTATATACAATCTGGCAGCTTGAATATTTATTACGTGATGTCAACGCGCATCACCGTCCCCACCCTCTTCTTCAATCCCACCCCTTTGGTACTCACACACACACACACACACACACACACACACACACACACACACACACACACACACACACACACACACATATGCACACATACACATGTACACACACACACACATACACGCACACACACATGCACACATACAAACACACATACACGCACACACATGCACACACATATGCACACACACATACACTCACACACACACCTACACACACACACACACGCACACACACGCACTAGCGCACACACACATACATGCATACACACATACATATTTATCACGTTCTGACAAGGCGCAGTAACCCCCCCCCCCCCCCCCACACACACACACACCCTCCTACTCGAACACACACCACTACCTGGTGATATGAGTTTACAGAACTTGACGTAATGCTCGTGGAGTCGTGGAGACGGGGAAATATATTTAACGCCAGGTCTACGGCACATACATCATCATCCGTAAGGTTTAAAGCAGACGGGTTTAAAGGTAATGCACCCATTTTGAAGGCGTACCCAAGTCATAACATTTAGTACAGCACAACAGGCCCAGTTCGTAAGATATGAAGCGTAATTCCTAACAATCTCATTCATTATGGTGTATTGATATTTAGTAGTCCCCAAGAAGGACATTTCGCCCGATTTTGTGAACGTATATTGCGGTTCGTCTTAATTACAAGCAAAACTGTAAAAACGTATGCATGCAATCGTCCATAATTCATCAAAAATACAAGTCGTTTTATCATGAACTTAATAAAATGTCTCTGATGACAGCATTGGCAACGAATGAATCTCTATTTTTTGCAGGTACTAGACTGTACTTAAATCACCGTCTTACAAATCCATATAAACATATACAGGTAGTATCAAACAATACTTTGTGGTTGCGATTTCTCATATTCTGAGAGAAATAATTAGACCTTATCTTCTTCTGGGGTATGAACATAAACTGGTATATAATACCTGCAATTGGTATATGCTACCTTAAAAGTGAAATGCCAACACCCAACAGATTAAGAATATTGCTAGCGAGTGAGTGGTTACACCTGCAGTCTCCATTAGTGGTTTTGTGAACGGATGTTCATTAACCCTATTCAAGCCAGGGAAGTGAAGCTCTACGGAAATTGTGTTGTATTACGCAAGAATGCACGCACATGCAGCATACGGAGAGCTAATGTACGTAGAAACGATATACGTTTAAGAAATACTTCAAATATCTACGTAGTCCGATCTACTGCTGATGTGGATGTACTATATCATCACACATATTTGCTTTATCACTATCGCAATGCTTTAATCAAATCAAGTACCTCTTGACATATTTAGATATATTAAGGACTGTGCAGTGACAGCGTCGCATCCGCGATACAAGACCGTAAAATACGAAGAGCCATCGTGGATCGAGTATACCACTCGAACTAAGCAAAGTATCATCTACTATTCACCTACTTGATTAAACATACATTAGATTGCCTTTCCAGTCATAAAATAAAATTGTCTTCCCGGTCATAAACGGTTCCTATTAAACGTACGAATGTGGTTGCATCAAACAACTGTCACATGATTACATAGAACTTTATAGTGGGTTGAAGGGGGGGGGGGGGGGGGACTTGTTTGAGCGTATGATAAAGGAATTTCCAGATCTAGGTATATAGACACGAACAAGTTACGGCGATGTCGCCTTTGCGAGCCATGATCCGGTCTCGTGAGTACCGCGATGTATCTGTCATTGTGACGTCACCCTTATGGCAGTGAAATGTTATACATGACTTTTGTTGTTAAGGTATGATAATGATCCATGCACAGTTTCATGACTTTTCTTTTAAAAGGACTATCCTGTCTTTAAATGACCTACGTGCATAAAACATGTTGATACGCATGGTTACGAGAACATTTCATTAACTAATGAGAACACACGGTAAAACAACTAGTTGATTGAATACCCCACCCCCCTCCCCCTCCCCACACACACATCCATCACATCGCTCCATCGCATGGTTGACACCACTGACGGTCTGACGGCGTACTCTGAAATTCCATTAAACATGTTAAATAAATCAGGAGCGAGTAGAGCAATCCCATTACACTAATGCGTGTGTTATTCGTTGTCATTCCGAATGAAATACCTCGCTTTTAGAGCTACTGCTTTGAACATGAGAATGAGAATGAGGAAAAGCGCATGAAAAACAACATAGTGAAATAGCAGACATTATTCATAAACTGCGCGTGAATAGCTTCAAAGAAGAGTCAAACGGATATGAAAATGAACGAGAGGGGAATCAAAGAGCAGATTTTGATCACCAACAGCAGATCGATAACACCAAATCTGTATCGGATGTAACGAGCATGCATGTGTGCGCAGATATAATAAAAATGATCGGTTCATTACATCACTCACGGAACATATTCTCAGCCGTTCCCCGGAGACGTATTCATCGATGCTCTCATTTTCCTCACAACACCTGCAGATGATTCGATTAACGTCGAATCACGTGGTTTTAATGCTCCGATCCGATTTGTTCCCCGCCATCCTCGTGAAAGTGACGGCCAACGTGATATTATGTAGTTGTTTATAAACCATTAAAATAATGAATGGTGTAATACATCCGGGTCATCATAAACACAAACGCCATCATTATCATCTTCATCATTATCACTATCAACATCGACATCACTACCACCACCACCACATGCATCATCATCATCACCATGACCATCACAACCTTCCTTATCATCATCGCCATCATTATTCCTTACAAGGTTGACTTAAAATTGATCAAGATGAGAGTCTTAGAAAGAGACGCACGTTTTGAAGCAAAACTTGTGTTGAATTGAGTGTGTGACTCTATTTATGCATATACGTCTCCGGTTTCCTCGCTGTCGGATGTTTATAATGCAACCTAAAAAAGAGATTCTCATACTGACTAGTCCTTTAATATTCTCTTCTTTTCACAGTCCGTCCCGCAGATGAAATTGAGAAAAATTAGTCTAAAAAAGCCATACGCATTTTATTGAATTTTCTGAATACAAAATACCTAACAGCCTGGATTTCAGGCTAACTACTTCATGATCCTGATGTGAACCCCCCCCCCCCCACCCCCCTCCCTCCTCACCCCCAGGCAACTGGCTCATCCCTGTTTGTGGACGAGGACACCAGGTGATTAAAAGGTGTCCCAGAGAATCCGCGACGCGCAGCACGCGGTGAGATAATTTTAATAAGCTGGAGATCATCCACTTGAGCATTCGTTGGATTCCTACTCGCGACACAATAGTAACGGTCCACTGGTGTCGTTGACATCTATCCCATACTGTGCATACGTTAACAGATAACTGCTCTCGATTATGTCTTCATCGTCATTGCTATTTCCACAATAATCATATCACAATGCTATATATTGCTGTTGATTAATACACTCTTCCTTTCCACTCTACAGCAGTGACGGTTGACTCTTGGCATTGACATGTATTACCCCTTATGCATACTTATCAAATACCTACCTGCCTACTCTCGCTAAAGTCTTTACCGTCATTGCTGCTATTTCCACAGTATTTATATCATAATGGTCTATATTGTCGTTGATTAATACATTCCTCCTTTCCACTATACAATAGTGATGGTTGACTGGTGGAATTGACAGGTACTATATTATCACCTACCATGCATACGTTAACGCATACCTGCTGTCGCTTAAGTCTTTATCGTTTTGCTATTCCCACAGTAATATCATAATGGTATCATTCACGGTTGGCTGGTGCCGTTCATATCCATTTCCCCCATATTAACCCTTAGTATTGCCAGATGAAATGCCGCTCTATGAAATGTGTGTATATACTAGTGAAATAATACACAATGTGGAATATAAGAAGTTCACAAATGCGCTCTCACTTATGTCTTTACTGTTATTGTTATTTCAACGGTAGTTATGTCATAGTGGCATTAACTACAATAACTATTAACTATAATACTCTTCCTATCCACTACCATGATAGCACACACAATACCCCCCCCCCCTCCCCCTGTGTGAACTGATACCGACTGTCGCTAGAACCTTTACTGTTATTGTTTGTTTATAAAGGAATCGTGTTACCGTGGTTACAATGGCATTTCGGGTTGTTCACTCTATATACTCTCCCTGGTTACGTATAATAATTATATATAACGAATACATAATAACGTTAACTCAATTTAAATGTCCCAACTCAATTTGTGATATTGTTCCACGTAGAAATCTGCAATGTATACACGCTACGTAATAGTGTTTTTTAACACTTATATTATCGGGCCTTGAAACCCATATTGGCTTACTACATATCTCCATGACAATAGAAGGAGCGTAAGCAAATAATCAACGTTGGTAAGGATGATAGTTCGTCTCATTGCCTGAAACCAAAAGTCGATTATTTGCTTTATATTCCACATCTGAAACCAACTATCTATACCAAAAATGACAATTTAACGTACAAAAGTAATGTTTACTTCTCTACCCAACCCCGAGCCGCTGCCATGGGAACACGCGTTAGGACGCGCGTTAGGACGCGTTAGTAGGAGCTAGGTCAAGTGATAGTCCGAGTGTAACGCACTTTTATTTCGCGGGTACTCAGAATATTGATCACTGGTTATGACTGTGAGGAGCGAAGAGATAAGCGAAACCAAAAAAGTACTATCACCTAGAGTGTTACAAACTTTTCTTCTCAGGTGATCAGATGGGCAAAACTACGCTTTGTCACGTGATCAACTCTTGACCAATCATACAGCAACATTGTTAGTATGTGGAATATAAAGAGAGATATCTGGTAAAGAGAGAGTGATAGTCTTTTTGTCTTGAAATAAATAATAAGTCAAGGCAAAGAAATAAAACGTTCACATTCTTTTTACCATATCAAATTGCAAAAAGTGCCGACATGAACAAGATCGGCCCTTCATCTTAATTACAAAAGAACAGGAGAGAACTTCGTGGCTCAGAAAAAAAAAAAAAGAACACGAGGAAGGGAAATGATTAGGCATTCGACGGCAATACCCAAATCCTCAAAACTGGAGCAGGTGAAATGACGTGATGGGAAAGATTGCGAATGTGCTATTTCTACCACAATTGGCACATGTGGTAAAAAATCTGGGACACGGCCCAACATACTGAAAAGGGGGATTTACTTCACCCAGTTATATTGCATGACATGCCTTTTCCTATACCGTACGTATGCTAACAACCACACACGGACACTGGTAGCCTTCCATTCAGGCTGTTGCATACTTCCACTTTTCCACTCTCCTCTTATTCATCATGTTCATAGGCGGGGAAG
This sequence comes from Arbacia lixula, assembly GCA_963669155.1. NCBI lineage: Eukaryota > Metazoa > Echinodermata > Echinoidea > Arbacioida > Arbaciidae > Arbacia > Arbacia lixula. Next base: position 1,263,691 of record OZ022597.1, read on the forward strand.
GGACTTGTCTACTGCAGTCAGACTCTGTTTATTGCAGTGTTTAGGAATTACAAATAAAAGCCTGAAAGGTAGACTCGGTTGAGGCAAATCTGTAATCATTATATTTCAGACGACAGTATGTCACGTCTGATTGCATGAGGACGGTATAGCGTAAGGCAACGCAGGACTATATAATAAAGAGGGAGAGGCAGAGAAAGAGAGAGAGGGTGATATAGAAAGAAAAAAAAAACAGAGGGAGAACTGAAGAAGGGAGTAAGGATGAAAGAAATACCAAAAAATGCAAAGGGGGTGGGAAAACGTGCATTCCAGAAAGAAAACGAGACAGCGACAGAGACAGAAAGAGAAAGAGAGAGAGAGAGAGAGAGAGAGAGAGAGAGAGGGGGGGGGGGGGGGGGGGCTAACCAGTGTAAGAAATGAAGACGGAGAGAGGTACGGGGAGTCCAGGAGTCTAAGAATAAAGATAGCTGTCATGTATGCGTGTATATTCGAAACAGACCTAACATGTAAGACGATACTTTTATTATCGTAGAGCCACATGTAATAACAAGCATGACAATTTCATCTGTGTCTCCATACTATCTCTAAAAATACACGCCCGAGGGCTTGTCGGTGTGCCTAATCATGTAAAACAGACGAAACTGGCTAATCATTAACTCGAGCAAATATTAAGATAATACATCAAATCCAGATTAGTGTTAATAAACACCGCGTTTAAGTCATCGTGTAAATACTAATAGCCCAGCTAGCCCGGTTAGCCGTCTCAGTTGGACAACGCAATTAATTAGACACGACTGTGACTATGACTGCGACTTTGGTTGGTAGCTGTTCTTAACATTACGACGCATGTGCAGTTGCGTCACGTCCACCTGCACGTTACAATAGGAAATACATATCCTACGTCACAGTCACAGACACAGTCCTGACAATCGAAAACTCTCTACTGACAAAAGAAACGCACACGTACACACAAACGCGCACCCCCCCCCCCCCCAACACACTCACACACACATACACACACACACACACACACACACACACACATATACCTCGTGCCCTCTCACAGAATATCTCTCTCACTCTCTCTCTCTCTCTCTAGCTCTCTTGTTCTTTTTCTCGCCATCTTTCCCACGGTCTTCAGAAAATTTTCAGAAGATTTGCATAGTAACACAACCCGGCCGCACAACAAGCTAGAGTGCAGAACTGCATTATACAAGCTGCTCCGTTTCCATGGCAATGCTAGGTTCACCATCGCGTGCCACCAAGCGACCGAATCCTCGATTAATGTAAATGAATGTCAAAAACGGCGTTATCGACAAAAATCGACTGCCAAATCAGATGATCAAAGGCGGTTAGAAAGTTAATGTCAGGCTATTTACCCCGGCTCCATATGGCACAGAGGCAACTCAACATGTTATCATCCTTACGCGCTGTCTCGAAGGAAACATTTTAATATATCATTTCAAAACAAAACTTTATGCTCGTGGTTAACTACGAAGCTTAATCAATTCAATTCAATTTAAGGTTTATTAAAAATTATCTTCGCAGCCATGCAGCTGAATTGCGATAATTTACAGGGTAAAAACAAATATAAATACAACATATGAAATAAGACGAATATCCTCTGCAAGTATAAATATTAAAAAAAAAAATATAAATGGTATGAAAACTAAAAAAAGATAATTATACATTAAACAGACTGTAAGTTTCTTCAAGATGCATTGTAAATTTACTGTACGACAATAAGATGATGACCGAAACCACTTTATGTCAGCATTACTTAACATAAGTTAAGTTTAGGTAAGAACAGTATTTTCATCAATTATATGCGAGTATAAATATTCAAAAAGTTCTTATAAATAGTATGAAAACTAAAAAAAATAATTATACATTTAAAAAAGGTTGTGAGTTTCTTTATTGTAGATTTACTGTACGACAAGAAGATACCATTTGTTTATACGCTATTATGGAAAGCACGTCATATTATTGTGACCTTACCCTTCATGTGACAGGCAAAACGCTGCTATATGGGATGCACTACTTGTGCAGATAAGCACCATTAACACACACGAAGTTTAATATCCCGTTATCACTTTTGCAAAATATATTACATTCGGTGTGAACCTCATGTACATCATACACATGTAGGCCTCTTGTGTGAAATGCGGTACAATGGCGTTAATTCCAACATAAAACGTACTACGTATCTTGTTGACTTCCTCTCTGACTCGGCTTCATATGAAAAAGCAAAGTGAAATGGGCGTAATTCGAGTGTTATTTCATATTTCTAGACGCCCATATCTTATCACAAAGTGATCCAATAGAATCGCTTAGATAGTGATATCATTTCATCGATTAAATCCATCATTACCATTGGCATGAAGATGTGTAGTAAGCCAATGAGTTTTCAAGGTCTGGTAATGAAAGGATAAAACCATCTGCATGAACTCGACTCTATTGTTCAGTCACCTCAAAATAAAATCAACGAGTAATGTAAAGTACAATACAAGTACTTCGAGTTCCTATATTCAACGGAACGTTCTTAGATAGTGTTCGATTTTGTATACGACGGTGCTTGCGGAACCTTCTTTATTATGCCTGTAAAATGTATTAAAATGTATCAACTTAAAGATAAATGATCAGTTTAGTCAATGAACTTTGGCGACACTGTCGATAGATTGAAATACATACGCCCATTTTGAGAAAGAAAGGTAGTTTAACTACGAACCTAGCAGTACATGCGGGGTTTAACTGACAGAATATGCAGAGGAGGTCCAATTCAAGTTTAATGCGACCATAAAAATACATTTTAATATTCCGTACAAAATGATTTTAAAAACCAAGGGCCTTTAAAGCGGGATACAACACAAAACCATGCAGATTTTCCGGGCACGTTTAATTCGAACGTGCAACTATACTGCACATACGTGTGTGTGCACTTCAATACAATGGAAATTCAACATACAGAGACCATCGCGTAGGTTGAACACACTGTCACTACCGTCCTTCCAGCGTCTCTAAGAATTGCATTGAAAGGGGCCTTCCAGTTGCTTGACATTTTATTTGACAAGCATCTCGCTCCTTCTCTTTCCTCCTCCTTTTAAGAGCCGAGGTTGTATTCAGAGCAGCTCCAATTTCCTGCTTGCTTTTCTAAAGACGCTTTTTGTGCTCTTACGTTCGTTTCTTATGATTATTCTACCGCTCCACTACGAATACCATCGAACAATAGAGACCAAGGAAACATTTAGCGTGTATGCACAGACTCAATTGACCCACTTTCTGAAAATATACCCCGCCTGCGACATAGACTAGTGCATTGACGAGCTGATCATTGTCGGGAAGCGTGTACACACAGTATACGAAATAGTCTCATATTTCAGACTCACTGATTCAGACTCACTCCTTCAATATGTGACCCACTGAATGGCTAGTAACGGGTTGGGTCTGGAAACTAAAAATAATAGCGGCGCTGTTTTATTACGCTAGGTAAACTTGGTATTGCGTCTTAACTCTGAGGTTCCAAAACGGCATTATGTGTTTGTACATGTACCGCTTTCAAATATATGAAACGGATAAACTAAATAAACGTGGGATCAAGTGGCTTTCCTAGGGAAGATGGACGCATACTCTTCGAATACATCTGTATGAAGTTCATGTTTACATTTGCAAAAATTACACAAATGAAATGTAAGAGAGGATGACACACTAAAATTAAACTTTTCCGTATCATGTCGTTTATTTCCACCATTAAACTCACACCAACTTACACATAATTTCCCCTACATATTTTGTTTTGTTGTTTTATCTCTCTTTCTGTCCCTCTTGACAATAATGTTGCGAAAGTACCCGTCTCCTCTTTCAGTTCATAATTGCTATCCCAACATCCCACTCCAATTGAGATCACCCCCCCCCCTCTCTTTTCTCTCTTGTTATCTCTTTCTCTCCGCACCCCCCCCCCCTCTCTCTCTCTCTCTCTCTCTCTCTCTCGTATGTTGTACATGTTTCATTCTGATAAAATCGGATTTACATTATCAGGAAATTATTATCAATAATTTGACATATAATTACATATACCCCCCCCCCCCACACACACACACACACACCCCACATCCCTCTCTTTATATAAGATATACACGCAACTATCTAAGCAAATTGAGCTGGTACACATCCCTGGCGAGGAACCAACCAAGATGGCATTTCACATAATACATCTACCATTCTCTACCACTATACAATTGTGTACTGAAACACTGAAACAACTGCATAAACACAATCACCTCGTCATGACAATTGTGGTTTTCCCCTTGCTACTCGGCGCATTTCAAATCAGGCATGTTAGAGCGAACGTCCCGATTTCCCGGAGAATATTGGATTTAATTATGGAAGCGATGCTTCTTCTGCAGGTTGACATGGTAGGAGGGCACGTTCGCGATAGTCTGCTCTTGCAGGAGTTTGCAGGTACATGTACATAACTAGTTTCAGCCAGTCTGCCAGACAGTCAGGCAGCTAGTCAGTGGGTATGAATAAATTGGTCTGAATTGCAAAGACAAGCTTGTAGATGCTACCAAACCTAGCAACACATACAGGAGACACGTACGAGGAGCATAATTCGACACGTGACCAACTAGATGAGCTCTAGCTTTACATTCAGCCGCATATGTGAGACGGCATCATGATACAACATGTGCCTGCAAAGAAGTCTCATCGCCAGACGCCGCTGTTTGTTGCTGTGTTGTTTGTTTATTTTTTCATTCATGCATTTTTACTTCACCCATTGCATTGTTATTCATATTACATTACACTATATGCAGAGAGCCTTTATATCATACTCATACACCATGTACACAGTGAGGACAATTCCTTTTGTTATCATACATCATTGGACTTCTGCTAAAGTAGTATTCAATTGCAATACTAATTGTCCTATTAATACATTTCCAAGCCAGTAATCCGCATGCGCAGACAGAGCCAGTCGGGGAGCTATTTCCACTTTCAAAGGGGGCGGATAGATCCCTTTAAATTCCAGCGCGACCGAACTCGCAATCGAAAGCTCGACGCGGCCGCTACCTGCTGAGAATTCATAAGATTCAATTTAGGCGTGTTTGGCGATCTAGACATTATTGCTTACTTGATGCAAAATGTCAGATTAATTTCAGCCCTAATCATATCGAGATTTGATCGGTGTCGTGCGCATATTGGACAGGGGCATATTACAAGTTAGATTGCGGAACGTGCAGTATGCAGGGCTAAGATAAACCGTCTGGCTCCATTGAAGTTCTGTCGTTGGATTGAACGTGCAGTGAATTCTGCAATGCCCCAGCCCCTTTTTCTCATAATCTGGTTAATCTGTTTTTTTTTCTTTACGATCTTGTCCATGTTCTTTCATTTGCCTTGTGTTCATTCTCTCATTTTTCCCGATCTTGTTGATGTTTTTTTTTTCTTTATTTCAATGTCTTCTTCCTCTCTCCGGCTCCTCCTTATTTTCACCTTTTCACTTAGTGTTATTCGTATCCTTGTGTCATGTCCGAATCTCTACACAACGTGCTGTCCAATCTGGCATGCATATATGATTCAGTATACAAATGGCCCTGTGTGTTCCCTTAACATAAACTTAATAGAATATGTAAACAAAGCAAAGTTCAATATAGGCACATTATCAAATTATCAACAGTAGCAGGTGTACACTAAACACAGGATTGTTGACTTTGCAAGCAATCCATATTCCTGTCTCTACCCCACCCCCTCTCTTTTCTTTGCTTCCTCTCTCTCTCTCTCTCTCTCTCTCTCTCTCTCTCTCTCTCTTTCTCTCTCTCTCTCTCTCTCTTTCTCCCTCCCTCTCTCTCTCTCTCTCTTTCCCTCTCTCTCTCTCTCTCTCTCTCTCTCTTTCCTCTCTCTCTCTCTCTTCCTCTCTCTCTCTCTCTCTCTCTCTCTCTCTCTCTCTCTCTCTCTCTCCTCCCTCCCCCTCTCTCTCTCTCTCTCTATATATATATATACACATATACTGTATATGTTCATAAGATTTCGTGTTATTTACATCAGCCCACACACTCATGAAAACTTAATCAAAGTCCAATCACTTGTTCGTGTTTGAATAGCGTCACCGCGACACGCTTCTTTGCGCCAACTACGATCATAACTGCTATTGTACTACGCTATAGCGGTCAACGTGTCTCTCAAACGAAGCCAAAATTACAACTAGTACTTTAGGTACAATAGAATATGCTAATCACAGCACTATTCCAGTATTTGACGTGCAAAATGATGACTCATGTAAACAAACCCCACCTAGAAATAAAAATGCAATCTGATATTGCGAAACGTGCAACAATATTGCACCAAATATGCATTCCTTGCGCAATTTAATCTCTGAGTGGAATTTTAGTTCAGTTTTTGGAGGGCTAATAGGAAGTTATGCCGCAAACTTGTGATTAATATCCCTTTGCATGAATTGTTATTCATATACATCATATCAATGATAGTAAATTTGTATAAATCAGTTATAAAAGCTGCACTTTCATTTTTCTTCATGTAACAAAAATGTGCTAGTAATGTCACGAGAATACAAGTTGCATCAAACATTGCATGATGAAATAACATGTCATGTCCAGTTTGTGATATATGAAATACAACAAGGACATCAACTCACAAAAAAGCGTGAACAGTAAGATCATTTATGGAACAACGGTCACAAACTTCATTCTTCTTTTCTTCCTTAAGTATGGTGCACATGAGATAATATTGGCTCTTTAAAATGACTTCTGTTTGGGGCTCGAACCCATGAACTTTCTATGGAAAGGAAACGTGTTAACATTGAGCCTCGATTCTCTCTCTCTTTCTCTGGCATGCTCTAGCCACTTGTCAAAAAAAGAGAGAAAGTGTTTGCTCACTCAAAGGGATCCTGTCATCAAAATATATGTTGACTTCTGTTGATGCAACATAGCATGTACATAACAAAATCACTAACTGTTCAATGGAAATAATATGTCCTATATTTTAAACTAGTTTGTCTTTATTTTTTCTCAGCACTGAAAAGCCCCGCCTCCAAAATATCCTCCAACTCAAGATTCCCCTGTGACATCATCAAAGGTAGAAATTAGCAGGATGATAAGTAGAATTTATGCACACATTAAACATTGTAATGACTACCTCCACCTGCCCATAAGAGCATCACATGTCTTCACACAATACTATCTAACAACCTTTCATGTGGGAATAATCGTTTCCTTATGTCAGAAATGTGCTAGTTATGTGATGCTATCATAAGCACTTGCAGGTAGTCATTGCAATGTTCAGTTTGTGCATAAATTATGTCTATTATCCTGCTAATTTCTACCTCTGATGGTGTCACAGGGGGAATCTTGTGTTGGAGGATATTTTGGAGGCGGGGCTTATCAGTGCTAGAAAAAAATAAAGAAAAATTAGTTTAATGGCTTTTACAAATGAGCTACCCCGTCTGCAAGGTTTCCTTCAATTCATAACAAATATGAAATTACACTGCGTATGATGCAATGAGATTTCAACTTTCAAGAACGTGCGTGTAAAAATGTAGGCGATGGAGCATGCATGTTGCCGTACACAATGCGATGAAAGTACTTCGGTTGCTTCCATGAAGAATTTAGACTCGCAATTATCGGGCACTTACGCGGAAACACAAACGTAATGGATTAAAGTTATTGTACCATCCAAATTTAAAATCCCATTTCATCAACGTTGAAGTCCATTTAATCGGATCGAGAAGCCTTGAATAGCGCTTAATCAGGAAAGGGTGAACTGGATTGTCATCTCTCTAACTCCCTCTCTCTCTGCCTCTCTCTCTCTCTCTCTCTCTCTCTCTCTCACGCGAAAATGTCTTTCTGTCTGTCTACCTGTATGCCAGTACGTCTGCATGACCCCCCCCCCCCCCCCACACACACACACACACCCCTCCCCCGCTCCCCCTATATCTGCTTCTCTCCGTCTCTGTCTGTCCGTCTCTCACATTATCCCTCTCGCTGTCTCGGTCTTTGTCATGTTTGTTGTTATTATGGATAATATAAGAACTAAAGCGATTGATACATCTTTGGGGAGTCGTGTTTATACCAATAGTGTACATTGCACGTCTTCCTCGGATGCGATAGACATGCATACACGTGTACATGTATACAAACTGTTACTTATGTCGATGACTTAAACTCGTCTTAAATAGTTGGTTCTTCTTGTAATATGTTCTTATCTGCGTGAATTCATGATGAGCTGCAGATTGAACAGCTTCGTTATCTAGCATTCTACTTTTTAAAGCAATTTGAAAATTCATCTTTCTAAACACTTTTGACAAACGTATACATATTCAATTCAAATAATGCAAAAAGATCCGTCAATGCAAAAAGCACACAAAGACATTAAATCAATTTTATTACATCAGCACCAATCTTACGTATTTAGTTCAGTCTTGAAATGATACCGTTACAATATATCGTGCGTTTACAATACGCTTATGTATAATCATATCGAACATCAATGTGCTTAACACGTGCATGCCGTCCGTGAGCGAAATGGGTGATTTGGAAAGCATTGGCACGCAGCTACCGAGGACTCCAATTCATTTCATTAGAAGAGGTAATGAATGGGCAATTTAGTCAATACGATAACGATGGGGTGGAGTGGAAGAGCGCCAATAAACCGTGTCTACCATCTATTTCATGTCGCAATTAGGTGTAGAGATGGTAACCGTATGGTTCTGGGTGTAGTCTTGTTCCTAAACTGTGGAGTGCGTTGACCCTCTCGATGTATTTGTGGTCTTGTAGTCTTTACCAAGACTTACCCGTGCCTTTAAAGGGATGGTTCACATGGAAATTATTTTGATTTCAATAAAAGGAGACACTTGAAATAAAACATACGCTATTAGTGAAGGTTTGACGAAAATCGGTGAAAGGAAAATAAAGTTGTTTTATTTTATTTTAAAGTTTTGATTTTGTGACGTCACGTGCGAGATGCTCTCCCATATGTTGTGCACTTCTTTCCATAAAATACTTTTTTTCTGTTCTTTGGTGAAGGAATACATTATTTTCATTACAGTATGTGTGTAAAACAAGTGTCTAATGATATATCAAACGCACAGGTGAAATTGTAAATATCCGTTTGAGAAAATGGGAAAGCATGTACACAATATATAGAAGAGCACCTCGCACGTGACGTCACAAAATGAAAACTTCACTAATATGTTTCTTTCATGTGTCTCCTTTTATTGAAACTGAAATAATTTGAGGGTGAACTAACCCTTTAACTTATACGGTGTCAGACAAAGTACAATAAAACCTGCTTTACGGATGCGCAAGGTGATGAACGACCGCTATCTTCTGATCTGCTCATCGGAATGCTAATGACTAGATACGAAGAGCAGCGAGAGACTGGAGAGAGTGAGACGTGAGGCAGCGTCTGATTCTACAAAGCCTTGTGATTCCCCGGTCGTGAATTGTATTTAAATTATATTCGTGCACAGGTACTGCACACTTACCACCTATAGAACAGCACTTGACCTACAGCAGCAGAGCAACAATTAATTCGAGGACGAATTATCATGATTAAGGAGCGCGCGGAGTGAGGACGTAAAGATTCAATTCTTGTTCTGAATTCCCCCCACCCCCACCCTCCCACACCCACTCAAACCATAGTCCAGCCCATTCCAATCTACACAGACACCCATGTACGTATACACGCTGTCTCGTTCAGAATGCACTGAGATTATAACACAATAAAAGACCAACAAAAATGATTATGACACGCACAATCATTTCACTTTTGATAAGCCTGTGAAAATTCGTGCCTGGTTTATGAATCCTTATTTGCAACTAAAAAAAACATGAAAATATGTAGAATCTAGATCATTAAATTCCATCACCCTCCCTAATATTCGAGAAGAGATTCACATAATGTATTGCGATACGAATTAGTAGTATTTTGTACTAAAATGACGAATACGCCGTGAGTGAATATGAGTTAAGGTTTGAAACAAATCCGTCATGGTCAACATTTTGTGAGCTACTCTGATTATGTTATATTTATGTTGAAAATGTCCATTTCTCAAAATGATAAATATCATTCTACATATGCATTTTATATATTATCAGCCACATGTATTCCTTCCTTAAAAATGATTATTTTTTGGTATTATACAGCACACAACACGTGATACCAGAAAATCAGCTGACAAGTGATATTAACAAGATTGAAACATTTAAAAAAAAGTCATAACACTTTTGTCCTTGGACGGATTTCCGTCAAACCTTCAATAATAGTATGTTGGTTTAATTTATCCGCTATAATTAAACCCAACTTAACGTCAAGCCCCGGCTAATTTGCGTCATGATTACATGTGTAGTCAAGGTGTAGTCACGTCAACAAATGAGGTCGTTGGGACGGTTTAGGGTATACCTGGACAAACCGCGTCCAGCTACTGCAGTGCACTTCGCGTACTTCCTAAGAGCCCACAACCAATGGATCAGATATGATCTTTCCTTTTCTTCCAAGGAAGTGTCGTGAATACTAGTAAATGTTATTGCTGTTCACATTTGACAAGAAATGAAATTAATGTACATGAACACACAATTCCAGGGTCCAGCTAAAGCAGGGAAAATCAAATGTTTATCTCTGTCTCTGTATCTGTACGCATATACACGATATATATGCCAGTCTCTCTTAGACTCTCTCTCTCTCTCTCTCTCTCTCTCTCTCTCTCTCTCTCTCTCTCTCTCTCTAACGTTCCATCTCTAATCTACAATAACTTCTTCTTTTCCTCCCCATTCCCTTTTTCTTCTTCTTCTTCTTCTTCTTCTTCTTCTTCTTCTTCTTCTTCTTCTTCTTCTTCTTCTTCTTCTTCTTCTTCTTCTTCTTCTTCTTCTTCTCCTCCTTTTTCCTTTCCTTCTTCTCCTTCTTCCCTTTCGTCTTTTCGTTTCATTCGTCCTCATCTCTTAATAATGTTTTGTTCAATTCACGTCGTTATTTCCACCACCTCATCTCACTCCCGTTTTTCACGTATATATTGATTTTCAGCAGCTCTCTGGAATGTTAGCCTGTGTTTCAGACCGTCCAATATAACAACAAATCTTGCTGCAGTAGGTTAACAGTTCATTCTTGTTTTCATTCGATTCTCATGTATTCTTGTGATAATTTCAATATCACAACATATGTCTTAGAGCCACAAAATCGGGGTATGAATTATGGGTGATCCCCAACCTTCGTACATTATCTTTCCAACCCCTTCACCCCAAAACGGATTATGTGTCTATTTGCACAAGGCACATTAAACCTTCGAGTACTATGTAGTCTTGTTCAGGACATCTTTCGATTAATTTTTCACCCCAGCAACAATATCACAAGGAAACTGACGCTTTGCGTGGTTAAAAAAATAATCCCCAATGAAGGAGGATTAAACTAACGAGTAAATCCTGTGGAGCGCAGCTACAGGCGCGATTTGACCAATCGCCTCAAAAGAAGTACATACTTTCGTGGCTCAAACGTTAACATACTGTCTGAATATGTAGACTGCCCAGCATTAAACGTGAACTCCGTTGTACTTTGACCGCTAGATATCTTTGCGCTCGGTATTTATTTTCCACACACGCAGAGATACAAGATCCTTGGATCATGGAATGCATAACCTTACCCATACAATAACTTGCAAGAATTTACATACTACTAGTGCATGCAGTACTATCTAACACACGTGATGTGGTATATTTCCCCTCATAATGATCGAAACGACAACGATGATTAAATGCAACACACGATCTTCAGGTTAGATCTGTCTGCATTCATGGAAATTTCTTCGCCCCACCCCCACCCGCTGGACCCCCCCCCCCTCTCTCTCTCTCTCTCTTCTCTCTCTCTCTCTCTCTCTCTCTCTCTCTCTCTCTCTCTCTCTCTCTCTCTCTCTCTATCTCTCTCCCTCTCTCCCTCTCAATGCAACAGCTTGATGGGATATTTCGTATTATATCATACAGTTGATAATATTTCGTTATGCATCTTTTTGTTATTTTCAGTCGAAATTGAGACAATATTCAGAGCCAGTTCGTACATCCAAAGTCTAAAAAAGAAAACAACTGAGCGAAGTATCAATGACACTTGCTAAACAGATTACGTAATAAACAGGTATAAAGTGATGAATCAAATATTACACGCAGTCTCACAAAAGTAAAAAGGACATTCCGTTTTATAAAATCGTTGACCAGAACCATGCAATAATCGAGATTTGAGAGGTCTCGATTTGTGTCGACGCGGACGACGTTTAGTTCCAATAGGCTATTTTCGTTATGTTTGCACATTGTATGCACATCATTTAAAAATTCGTTACTAATGGTAACCCTTAAGCTTGCCCGAGGTTTGTCTAGTGTCAACAAATAATATATCCAGAGTGCATTCCACCAATTGAAACTGAATCACTAGATACATGTGAATGTCATAATTCTGTTCTCCGCAATCACCTCCCTGCCGCAATAGACCACTTTACTAATGTAGTCAAATTTATGGATGTTTCTTCCCTCGGGGCCTAGTAACGAGTTATTCCCTTAACCTGTACCTAATAATGGTATTTCAGTACTTGGAATCCACTTTGCATACGTTAGTTGTTGTCATGTCGGGCAAAACTCGAGCAAACTTTCCGGTTGTCAGGGGCAACCTTTGTTAAACTGGTATGCATAACAATTGAATATGTTAGTAAACCGGTCTATTGGGAAGATAGTTGTGGAGACATTACGAAATCGCCTTATTGGCATTGCCTAATCTAAAGCTCCCTTTTGAAGCTTTGCGCATGCGCCAAGCCTTGGAGCCCGTCCAGTATCTGAATGGAGAACTCGTTGACAGGCTAGGGATGTGCCGTCTTCATCAAAACGAGAACCCATACTGAAGGTTTGGAGCATGGGCAAAGCATGACGTAATAGGCCGTTTTCGTAATGTACTCACGACTTCCTATACTACATAGAAACGCTTTATGACATTTACCTGTATCTAGCGATTCAGTTTCAATTCGTGGGATGCACTCTGAATCTATAAGATGTTGCTACTCGACAAACCTCGGATAATCTTTAAGTTTACAATTTTACCGTGTTCTTTGAAAAATGTATATCAAATGCGCATACATCACGAACATGGTCTATTCAACCATGGACCTATCTTTGATAATGACGGTGTTCGGATAGACTTCCTTTGATCTAATCATGGTCGCCGCCTCATAAAAATTGAGATAATCAATTCAGAACACAAGAATAACCATTGTGTATCACACTTGTCAATCTACTAGCAACTGCCATCACATTTCCATTAATAATGCATGATGCTTCTGGCAGAAAAAAAAAAAGTTGTGGGTTGGCATAATTTATGTGATGCACAATGGCCATTGTTGTGTTCGGAATTAAGTATCAGATACACACACATCCAAATTTGTCCAAAAGTGAACATTTCATGAAATGTTCCAAGGATTATTTTTTACAAGAATAATAACTGATGAATTGTTACGAGGACTGCTTCTAAAAAAATATAACCTTTGACTTTATCGTGTCTCAATTCAAGTTTAATTCGAGTAGTAATTCATTTCACATTACTTTTTAAAAGTATCAAAAGTTTGTTTGAACACTTAGTACATGTAAATGGACAGATCAGACTCAATGTAGCGTGACTTGTCCTTTATGTACATTTTCTAAGGACGGGGCACTACAATGTGTTGACCACTGCCTTGCCTTTGTCCAATGTTACATAAGGAGAAGGTCAAGAGACCACTGACTGGACACACTGAAGGGCTCGGTCGATAAAATGAAGAGATTCAATGAAGACTGCTACAAATATATACCTCTCCCTTTTGTTCCACTCTCTCTCCCTCTCTGTTTCTCTCTCTCTCTCTCTCTCTCTCTCTCTCTCTCTCTCTCTCTCTCTCACTGTTTCTCCATGTCGCCGTATATCTTCCATACTCCCATCCCACCCCCTTCCTTCTCTCTCTCTCTCTCTCTCTCTCTCTCTCTCTCTCTCTCTCTCTTTCTATATCTCTCTCTCAATACAAGGTGTTGACGGAATACGTCATATTTCAACAGCAAACGATATATGACCATTTAAACGTAATCGCCTAGCTCGTTTTGGTGAACGAGTTACTAATTTATTAAGTAATGGGGTGCAATATTCAGAAGCCCAGTGACCTCACAATCCCAATGGCAGGCGGCTTTCTTCTCACAACTCCATTCATTGAAGTGCATTGGAACAGTTCGCGCAGTTCAACAGGTAGCGGTCACATTTTCAGAGCAAGGACTATTGTTCAGTATGCAATGTTTACATTTGGGTGAGCACAGAAAAGCCCAGTGAATGTATGGAAACGGAAAGGTGGTGCTTGAAAGTTGAAATACACTCTGAAGCCATATACTCGTTTCTCTCTGTAGGCCTACCCAACTTGCCTGTTTGTATCCATTGAATATGCTTACAGTTTGTACAACCAATGATATATGAAGCGTATATCCTTGGTACTACTATACGAAACTGAACATTTGAGAAAAATCGCTTTGATATGCGCGGATGTGTGCATCACGTTGAGGTAGCTACTTGTATGACACGCTGCAGCTATACCGCTCCGCGCCCGCTCTGTCTGTGCGTAGCCGTAAAGTGGGCGAGATCAATACGACTACCGAGGCTCTCGCATTGACTACCGTACCTGCAGAACGGATATCCTCTTAGTCTTACCTGTTCCACTCCTCGTTCCGGAGTCCCAAAACTTGCTGGGACTTCGTCGAAGCCTCGAACTCGGGCTCATGCTGCAGGACTGGCATGGCGGAACCTCTCCGGGCAGCTAGCCCGATGTTGGTCCCCACGAACGCCGAGAATCGCCTTGCTGTCTTCCCCGGGCTACGGCGAGGTTTGTTATTGTTTGCGCCGCCACCGCCTACTCCGCCACTGCCGCTGCTGTCTGTTATGCTTATCCATGGCTGCGCGACCCCGCTAGACCCCGCGCTACCCCCGCTACCGGTACCGTTCGCGTGGCTCCCCGCTCCCCCGCTGGCTGCCGAGTGCTGCTGTAGAAAGAGACTCAGGCTAGCGTGGGGTTCAGCGAAAGACCGACGTTTCATGGTAGTGGGGCTGCGAGCTCCGTTGGCTGCGTGTTGTAGAGAGGGATCAGCTAATTCCTCATTCCTTTAGTGTTGTGATTGGAATGTTGTGGTGAGAATACCTGAATAGAAAATGAATTTGAATATAAAATTATAAATCTAAATGGACAGAATTATAAAAATATTCATATTATTTCATCTTTCTTCGATTTGTATTTTTCAAGATCACTTTGTTAGACATTTAGAGACAATAAAGGAAAATAAGCATGCAAAGCCCAGGTCACAGCTAATTAATACTGAATGCAGGGAGAGAAAGGAAAACATCGCTGCAATATAGAATGATTACAATACAGAAAAGAGAAAGTTATTTGCCTTGCGGTTAAAAAAAAATGTTAGCCAAATGCCATAAAATCTGCTATACCACTCACGGGCTTCCAATATTATGCTTGTATAACCATTTTTTTTTTTTTTTTTTTTTTTTTATAAGGGTAGAAATGTATTATTTTAAGATGATTAGAACTTTTCATTATTCCAAATGTTTTACGTAAGGCATGCATGCACTTGTTATCATTTGCATCGATTGAAGCAAATGTACGAATGTCTCTTGTATCATGAATTATCAACATTAACAAATAAGATTATATTTCTTATTTGTCAATTAACATCTAAGTGTGGATCATATTTCATCAACGTCGTTATAAGATTATCGCCATTTAACATCTATGTGTGATTTCGTTTAATATCAACTCATAAAACACAACTGCCATAAACCAAAAATACAAAAAAATAGATACATTTAGAAACTATTTCTTTATATGTAACATAATAACATGCATCACATATGTCAACCCACCAGGTCTTTTTCTGCCAGAGGCATCATGAATTATTAGGGATATTGTAAATTTAATTTATGGTTGCTTGACTTGTTTGATGCTCAATGGACATTTTTTTTTTGTCTGTGCAGTGAAATGATTAAATAATCCACAAATATACATTTGGGTCATTGATAGTCAACAGAATTAATGAAATATTCAAATTATAGAGTATATCATGTATAAATGTGACGAAATTTGTTTCAAGATAAATCTTTTGACTTCAGGACATTCAAGTGTCAGTTTTGATATTATCTTTCAAAAATGGCTAATGGATTGGTGTTCATGAACACAGGTAGTTATCGTCGGGAACATGACTTTGTTACTGTGTTTATGCACTAGCTCAGAACAGCAGAGGGCGACATTCTGAATTTTCATCTGAGCTGTATTAATTTATATTTATTGCACTAGCGTGCATTATGATACAGAGCGTAAATCGACGTATACATTACTTTAGTGAATATCGTAAGTTACGAATGACTTTACAAAAGACTGCTTATCCATTCTTGTCCTTAGATTAATCAGATTAATCAATGAACAAAGTGTGGTATCGCATTTAGCACAAAAAGGGATCACCAGTCGTTCGTAAAGTCGTTTGTAACGGACAAGCAGCTTGGGGAAACACCCTCCAGATTTAGAAAACAGGTAAAGTGGTAGAAGGAGCGGCCAAACAAATACAAAACAAATAAGATGCTCGGTAGAATATACCTGTGTCGTTACGTCGGAACATTTAAAGGGGAAGTTCACCCTGAAATTATTTTGGTTTCAATGAAAAAAGACAAATGAAAGAAACATATGAGTAAAGGTTTGACGAAAATCGGTCAAAGCAGAAGAGAGTAATTTGTTTTTTGACCGATTTTCGTCAAACCTTCACTCACATGTTTCTTTCATTTGTCTCTTTTTATTGAAACTCAAATAATTTCAGGGTGAACTTCCCCTTTAAGGCAAACAATGTTCAAACAATGTGTTACTCATGGTAATCCCAAGGCTAGTCCGAGATGTGGCCGAGTAGCAACAACTTATTTAATTGCAGTACTTTCCACCAATTGAATCTGAGTTTGTGAATGTCAAAACCGTCACTACGCAGTTGGTTCCGGAAATAAGCTGGTTTGGAGTGAGGTATGGTTGTGCTCAATTCAAACACGAGATGGCAGCATGTCGTATACCATGTCGGATGCATTAATTCATTTCGTGAGCACGCTCCAACCTTATGCGCTGTTGTTATATAAAATTTATAAAACGGTGCTGTGAATAAACGCCAAAAACAACAACACAAAAACATAATTAGAAAAGCCGAAAAACCGGATTTAACTGGAAAAAATAAACCAGTGAATGAAATTTACGAGTCTCGATATCACTACTGCTACATACATGCAGCAATGACACAACGGTGTCGCCTAGATGAAAACTGTCTTTAAATAACAACTTGAATCATATTTTTGTAAATACCAGGTACCGTATATTTATGAAAGAACAACTCATCGCGACTTCCCTCAGACAACATATCACATATTATCAGATATATATCACATAATTATGTCACATATATACCTGTCATCATCATTTTGAAAGTCAATAGCTGTCAGATCTTACAGTGCTTAGAAATTCAGACACGTTTATAGTGTACATGAAGGGTTTCATTTCGAGGAACTAACGATTGACATGGATGAGGAGAAGACGATCGATATTTGTTTAAGTGACACAATAATGGGTAGAAAAGAATATTGGGGTGAAGATTATAGCAAATAATGATTGTGATGATAGTTTAACCATAGCAACGGAGATGGGATCAATAATGATGATGACAGTATGGCCGGGACTAGCCTAGGTACTAGGCCATGGAAGCTGTGGGGTGCATAGACACAACCAGTTCTGTCAACAACTATGTCTGGTAACACAGACTGCGTCCTAATAACGTCATAGCTCCTCTGAGCAGGATGGGATTGGGGCATAGTCTGTGTTACCAGACATAGTTGTTAACATACTGGGTTGTGTCCATGCACCTCATGGCCTAATACCTAGGCTATAGGCCGCGACGATAAGCGACAGACTATGATAACGGCAAGCGCAAAATGACGCAATCTCCTCTTCCATCTATACTAAAGCACACATCGTGATATTTCGTAACCAAATAGGAAATACAGATTACGTTCTAAACCTATTCAGGTTGATAGATACTCTGCTCCAAAGGGACATGACTGCGACAGATCGGTTACAGTTCAGGCACGATCATATTTCATATCAAATTTCACTTCCTAAGCTTCATACAAATGAAGAGCACCCCTAGCGTGTCCCCTTTCTGATTTGAGTTCAAATAATGTTCAATGTCACACTAAATCCCTTCTACCGAGAAATTGCAAAGTGTAAAAAAACGTTGGTAAAAATAGTGCTAATAATGATGTTTATGATAACAATTGTACAAATAATTGTAAAAATATTAATGATAATAACATTATGTTGATGATAATAATTATGAGAATAAAGATTATGATAATAATAGCGATAGTAATGATGACAGTAATAAGCAATTGTAATGATTATAATAAGAACATCACAATGTAGTTTTACGCATCCACTGTACTCATGATACTATCATGACTAGTATATTAGTTCATGTGTGACAGTCTATATTCTTTTCTTCCGGCACTGACCAAGTTAAATCAACATGAAATATTCATAGGCCTATATTTTCACATATTCCCCATGGTAATATAATAAACATTGAACGATTCCATTCGACAAAAACAACCATACGGTATGTGCGTA
Source organism: Arbacia lixula (assembly GCA_963669155.1). NCBI lineage: Eukaryota > Metazoa > Echinodermata > Echinoidea > Arbacioida > Arbaciidae > Arbacia > Arbacia lixula. The sequence continues at coordinate 1,282,382 of OZ022597.1, forward strand.
TCGGAGCGGAAAGTGGATTGGCACTCGTAAGTGTGGAGTGTGTGTGTGTGTGTGTGTGTGTGTGTGTGTGTGTGTGTGTGTGTGTGTGTGTGTTTATAATCGTATATAGTTATAAATGAAATATTTTGTATACTTCAAGTGAAGTCTATGCTTTATGTAATAATTTTGTTTGAATAAAATACAAATAAGAAAATACTGGAAAAGAAATGTTTGTAGGGGGCGGTGTAAATGTGTCAAAATCGAAACTAAAATCAAACATGGCAACAACCAAAAAACAGTCACACCACTGATGTCAGGCTGTTCCATATTAGTGTAACGTTTTGTTGTCGCTAATTATATTCATATTCCTGATATCAGTCACGTTATCCCATTACGTCCGCATCAGGATCATGTGTATAACGCGGTGAAGAAGAAAGGGGGGGGGGGGGGGGATTTCGCGGCTTTTCTCGCTGCCGCATGATCCATATTGCAAGCTGATTGAGAGCTTCCGACACAAACCATTAATCATTCTACAAAGCGTGTGGTCAACCCGTGCCAAAGCGGAGCGCCGCGAAGCAAGGTTGTTAAAATGTACCTTGAAGCGATGGGGAGTGGGAGAGGGTGAAGGGTGAAGGAGGGGGGGGGGGGGGGGGGAGGGGGGTGGAAGGGGGGATGCAACGATGTAGATGCAATTTCATATGATTGCTTCAAATATGTTACCATGGTTACGCGACGTTATTTTCAAGCAGCTGCTTACAACTGCTCGGTCATCAAGATATCATATAATGAAATGTGCGACTGTGAAATGTATATCTCTATATCATGTTTATTGTCATGTAAGCAATGGGGAGAACATACACATGGTCTCGGGGTAAGGGTCGGTGAAACGGGAAAGTGGATGAAAGTTAACTCTCTCAGTGCTAGACAAAACCTATCTCTGAGGGATTTGTGAGTATCAATTGTTAATGAACTACCACGTGGGACGTAAAGACTTAATAACGCTCAGGTTCTTTACGTGGCTAAATGACCTTACTGTTACCCGCGTAATCGCACTAACACCATTATCATAACAACAGGAAATAAACTCATAAAAAAATATACAACTCATCCAAACCAACAAAAATCGAATTATCATTATGGGGAGGGCGATGGAAGTGATAATGATGGCAGTGTATCCCGACTGTGGTGAAAGACAGTGGCGAAGTTGATGAGTAGGGAAGCGGTAATGATGATGACCATGGTAGCCATAGGATACGTTCCTAAGATCAACTTCCTAGTGGTTGCATCAATGATTACGATCGATTGTAATCAAGTGCAGTCAGCCCCAAGCGGGTGAGCACATTGACTGATATTAATGGTAACAATCAATTACAGTTCATTCAAAAGTTGGTTTCATGCTTCACTCGGTAGTTTTAATAGTAGAGGTGGTTGTATTGGTCCCATCATTAACATCATCATCATCATCACCATCAGCATCATCATCATCATCTTCGTCGCCATCGTCGTCGTCGTGGTCGTCCTCCTCCTCCACTTCATCCTTCTCTCCTCTCATCCCCCTCCTCATCATTTTCCTCCCCCTCCTCCTGCTCCTCCTCCTCCTCCTTCTCCTCCTCCTCCTCCTCATTATCATCATCATCATCATGATCATCATCATGATCATCATCATCCATTAAGATCGTGGTGAAAATCGATTTCATCTATACATCAGACCGTAATAGATTTGAAACAATTTGTGCAAAGGGAAAGTTTCACATGATTTATATCCAGCCTCATCTGCCCTGTCTATTGACAATCTGGCAGACGTGCCTAAAACATTTAATACCATGACAACGTGACAATACCGGTGTGAAAGCCATGCGCCTTATTCTAGACATGCTAGCTATGCTCTGAAAGCTGTTAAAATCAGGACCTATGTGTAGACAAAAAAAAATGTTTCATAGCTGAAAACAAGGCCGAGAGGAGGAGGACAAATCAATTAGATATGCAACCGTGTTGTATGGGATTATGTTGCCATGGGAATTTCTATGTTGGGTTTTTGGCAGCAGGAAAGAAATCATAAATATTCCAAATATTGGGAGAGTATTACAGTATGCACGGTCTATTTATAATAATATTGATATTCTCACGAGACGATACTCAATTTGTATCGACTGGTCTATTTTTGTTCGTGATTTTCTACCTTCTTCGTGTTTTCATTTCGTCTTTCTTCTCTTCATTCTCTTGTTGTTTCCATTTCGTACGCTACCTCACGTTCTTTACAAAGCTTAAAACCAAAATGTGATATGAGGGTGATGGGAAAGAGAGATAGATAGATAGACAGAGAGAGAGAGAGAGAGAGAGAGAGATAGGGATGGAGAGAGAGAGACAGACAGACAGACAGACAGACAGGCAGACAGAGACAGATACAGAAAGACAGAGAGATGGGGGTTGATGGAGATAGCAAGTGATGGAAGGGAGGAAGAGAGAAACGGGGAGAGAGAGGGAGTGTGTGTGTGTGTGTGTTTTTGTGTGTGTGTGTGTGTGTGTGAGAGAGAGAGAGAGAGAGAGAGAGAGAGAGAGAGAGAGAGAGAGAGAGAGAGCGGGGGAGGGGGGGGGGGGGCAGGGAGAGAGAGCCGGGCAGCGGGGTGGAAAGTGTAAAGAAATATCAATGTATGTATTTTTATATGAACGGTGAGAACATGATTACCTGATTATGTAATTTGATCAATGCGTCACTATTCTGATCTTTCTCGTTCCCCCCATACCCCCCCCCCTCTCTCTCTCTCTCTCTCTCTCTCTCTCTCTCTCTCTCTCACTCTCTCTCTTTCCTCCCCCACGCTGCACCCCTCCCCACTCACCCTCCACTCTCCATAATCGCATCTTCCTCACAGACTCTGCCCCATCTATTCCTGCTAGTATGTGGATTACTCAAATTTGCCAACCTTTTGTATCCATGGAAACTCGACCGTCGTAACGGCTTACGTTACCAGGCACCAACTCATCTCCGAGGTGATAAGATTTATTAGTCCTTGGCGAATCTAAAAGAAAATCTAGACATAAATAGAAAGTGCCAGGATAACTGTCGTTGTCATTACCTTTAATTATTCCTAACATGCTTACGTTCCATTATAAAATTCAATATTAACGAAGCAGCATTAACAGTGACTAACATGAGAAGAGCCGATGCTTGGGTGGCGGTCTCATTTATAGCGGGTTCTCGAAGATTGCCCAATAACATTACAACTGGAAAAAACGTGCTATTGCGCAATGTCTTTGTGTAAAGTTCCGACATGTTTTACCCTCTCAGAACCAAGTTATGGAAACCATATTGCGTTATTACACAGTTAAGGATCCCACTATATTTAAAGGACATATACTGTACTGGGAAGGCAAAAAAACCCTTAAAGATGTAATTGTTAGCAATCTTCTTGCCAATGGTCTTAAATTCATGTATTGTCTATTTTAGAAGCTTGCTGAAAGCTATTTGCCCTCAAATGATCTACATTTGGAGTAATGAGTGATTAAATCACAAATCCTCAAAATGTTCGGGTCGAACATTTTGAGGATTTAATCATTAATCATTACTTACTCCATATATGGATCATTTGAGGGCAAATAACTTTCAGCAAGCTTCTAAAATAGACACTACATGAATTTAAGACCATTGGCAAGAAGATTGCTAACAATTACATTTTTAAGTTTTTTTTGTGCCTTCCCACTACAGTATATGCCTTTTAAATGGTTAAAGGTGGTGTCATCCTTTTCACAGACGTGACCAAATAATATGAACCATCGTATGAACCACAAATACGACATATCAGTCCAGTTTGTGGAATGTGAAACAAACAAAAAAAAAAAACATACCAAACATGCCATGACGAACGTGTTAAACCTGGCACTATATATCATAACATTACATTGCAGGCTTAGCATTATGTTCAAATGTAAACCGAAGACGGACAGGTCTATTCAATATATCAACGTCCCTGTTTTCGTGATCATCTATATCACAGAATCGACAAAAAATGTCCCTGACGGCAGCAATGATCAAAGTGAGTCCCTGTTATTGTTGACTAAAGTCATAATATCAGTGCATAGGGCCTGGTGATTCTAAACTACTTATATTCTCAGACGACCCGGTAATAAATCAAAATGAAATGTAAAGGGTCCTATTATCATTTTCAAGTCCATATAGTGTAAGGGAAGCTCTCAAACAGTTGCTCGTGTACATGATGTAGTATTTAAATAACTCTATAGGTTAGGTATGCAAGTATGACACACCGCCTTTAATATGACAAACTAGCAAATTCCTGGAATCACGTGATGAAGTCCATATCTTTTCAATAATGTACCCGACTGAAACCAGAGGATAATGTGACATCTGTCTTGATTAATGCATTTGGACAAGCTATCGTGTTTAGGCTTGGATGACACTTTGTAGCCTGTCTCCCAGACTTTAAGGAATATTTAATTACATCATCATAGTAGCGTCTAGCTTTAATGACTTTTCCATGGTCATATTGTTTGTTCCTTTCGCCTCCAATTATCCATTTCCAAGGCTGTTCTCGGTCCAGAAAATAATTAGGCGGTGGATAGGTTAATAGAGCAGATGTGTTTATTGTAGAGTTCCGATTATAAATGGCCGAAAGCATGGAAGGAGCCTAAGCACTTCGAAGAATTAGTATCGCTCATCGAATCTCGGTATGATAATTCCACTCACGACCCATACAAGTCAAATTGAGACGGATAGTATGATGAATTATATTTATATGCTATCCATTTGCACGTTGGATCCCTGGTCTGTCCAAAGAGCAGAACGGAAACTGATTTGGTTTCAAAATCATGAATTTTAATAATCATCGCGTTAATATCAAATTGCCGCAAATGTCTTTCACCGTTTCCATTACGTGTGCTTTAATAATTGTGTACATGTATACATCGTTCATTATCTGAGGAAAAAATCAAACAACGTTTGGGGGGAAATGAACTTATGGAACAATCCTTCAAATCATCTAAAGCAAGAATATTATACTCAGAGATGATGAGTTTCGAAATCAAATTCACATATTTCTCGTTGCCATGGTTACCCATTAACCAATCAGATGTGCCCGATGTGTGCAAGCAGCGCATTACGAGATGGAAGTGGAGAAAGGAAGTCAGGCCTTGACATAAAGAGAAGAGATCGTGTTCTTTATTTGCGGAATAAGAGTTTTTCTGTCATCCATTTTCGGCCTTCAATTTCACAGCGGAATGTGGCAAAATTCCCGCGAATTTTACGCAGGAGATGAAATGCAAAGAAGAGAGATGTGCCATGTTTATCGATGGACGTGAAAGGCAGGAAGGTGCGGGGAATCCAAAAAAGAATTAGATGAAATAAAACGAAAGGGAAATTGTATCAAGAAAATTGAAAAAAGGGGAAAAGGGACAAAAATATATCCTTTGTTTTCCTGAATGTTATAGTTGTTACTTTATTTACGAATTAAGTCAATGCAGATGTTCGTTTTAAGATGTATGAATGGTGAATTAACTCTCTCTCTCTCTCTCTCTCTCTCTCTCTCTCTCTCACCTTTAGTCTACGTTCCGCTTAAAAAAAAAAAAAAAAAAAAAACAATCTTCTATGTATTACACGTGCTTGAGTGTGTTTTCTAATGTATCCGAGAGCGTTGATCAAATTAATCACAATTAAACAGTAACAATCCTCAATTTCCCCTCATTAATATTGATATTCGAGTGTTTGACATTTGGACAAAATGGAACGCACAGAGCTGCGGTTTCAAAGCCCGAAATGTCATGAAGTGGCGTTTCTCTCCTCAGAATCCGCAAAGATCCATTAATCTGAATTGCCTGGGGATTCTCTTTCTCCCCGTTGTTTAGCTATTTCTTAGTTTTGTGATTCCTCAGAAATTCTTTTTATCCTCCTCACCACTCGTCTAAGCCTCCTCTTCGTCTGCATCTGGAGTTTTGGGCGCTTTCTGTTTCAAGCGTGTCACCCTTTTCCTATACTCCGAGGATTACCCTTGAGGGAGTGTGCGGTATTTCGGCGGATTAACCGCGTGTTAACCGCGTGTAGCACGCCACCGGACACCGAGAATATTTGAAGTACCGTCGCTTTGCGTCTCAGTATGTCATGATAATTTTATAGAGCTAATTTGTTAACAGAACTTTACAAATTTTTAGTGCGGTTGTCGTTTTGAATTACATGTGAATCTCATTGTGAGTTCGTTCATGTTCGTTTGTAATCAGTCTCGGATTGCAGGTGAAAGGAAATAACTTGTTTTTGCGTGGTTTTTTTTACAGTGTACATATAAATCGATTTTTCTTCTTCTTCTTCTTCTTCTTCTTCTTCTTCTTCTTCTTCTTCTTCTTCTTCTTCTTCTTCTTCTTCTCCTTCCTCTTTTTCTCATATTTGCTTTTCTTAAGAAAACTCAAATGAAAAATTAGATAGAAAATACAGTTGAACAAAAAAAAACTAATATTACTAAGATTTATAGCAATATCAAGGATTGACAATGCTATTTCCATGATAAGTATAACTTTTGCTATCACCATAATTGTTATTTTTGTAGTGGCATTGTGACAAACACAATCATTGCATGAATTATCATATTTCTACAAACAACAATTGAACTGGCAAAAATCATTAAACAACGATGAACTCATTGATATGAATAATGATCGTAATAATGATAAACAAACGAAAAAAGTACTAACACGTCTATAGTCAGTGTAACAATACTTGTCAGTATATGTAACACATTCCACGGCATACATGCATGTGCTATACAGAAAAAACGAACAGTCCGTATAAAATGTTATCAAGTGGTATCAAATCTGCATTGGCAGTCCGAAGACGTACTTCATGTGACTTACATTAAGATGGAAGTAGTTGAAGATAATTTGTACTAATGACCTATTGTGACACATTTTTAGTTAAATATGAAGCCTGGACGTAGTATAACGACAAACGTTTGAATAATGGTATATCATGTACAAGTATATAGTGAGTGAAAGAGATATAGAGACGAGATGAACATATACTAAGAACAGAGATAGATAGAAAGATGAAGACAGAGACAGACAGAGAGACGGGTCATCAGCAAACACAGAGCGAAGGCGAATGGGAGGGGGAGGGGGCAAGTTTGGGTGTCATCCAAGATTTCAGAGACTTCTTCCCAAATTCCTTATTTTAGACTTCGGGGGAAAAGACCAAAATAAATACACTCAGAGAGCCCGTGAACTAAAAACGATAAAAGACATACAATGCAAAAGACATGCGTAGATGCTGGGGGAGAGAACAAACGTCCCCACGTCGATCCTTCACGTTTCAAATGACCAGGCAAAGACGACACACAAATAACAAGTCCACCTTAAGCCGCATGTCTTGATTGTTGTTCAACTTAGAAACACGAGAAGGAGAAGCCGATAACACTGGACCATCAGACAATCCAAGACGTCTTAGATATCATCCACGCTCTTCCTTCCGATATTTCCCCCAACAACTACTGTACATGTAACTGAAGCTAGATCAAATCTACTGCAGCTGGTATCAAATCCTTGGCTTAGAAATCAAACAGAATCGAATTTGCCCTGTATTTTTTGCTCCCCAAATTGTTATTTTTCGAGGACCAAAGGTTCAGTTTTAAACTCCAAACACCATCAGATGTAACACGGTTAATATCGATCCTTCCGTGGGAGATGTTTGTGTAGGTTTGGCCACGGGAGTTTGGAAGCATCGTTCATTATTCGAAATCAATCTGCTCTCCCAAATATTTCCTATCTTTTGGCTTCAAATACGTAAATGCAGTGTATCCGTAATATCATAGCATCGACGTTGTGTTCTTCTTCTCTTCCACCTGCAAATTTCGTATACATCCTTTTTTCCTCTTCATTTCCCACACATCATGCACAAATCATCATTTTCCACCTCTTCATCTTCTTCTCCTTCTTCTTCGTTTTTTTGTCTTCTTCTTCTTCCCTCGTCTTGTTCTTGTTCTTGTTTCTTTTTCTTTTTTTTCCTTCTTCTCCTTTTTTGATCTTCCCCTCCTTCTTCTTTTTTCCTTGTTCATTTCTCCACTTTGTCAATTGTCTCCGTTTATTTCTTCTTCTCTATTTTCCCTTAATTGCCATCTACTTCATCGTCTTGTTTTGTTCTCACCTTTTCCTTTCTCCTTCTTGTCCTCTTCTTCTCTATCTAAATTGTCTTTTTCCTCCCTCTTCTCCTCCCTCCTCTCCTCCTCCTCCTTCTTCTTCTTCTTCTTCTTCTTCTTCTTCTTCTTCTTCTTCTTCTTCTTCTTCTTCTTCTTCTTCTTCTTCTTCTTCTTCTTCTTCTTCTTCTTCTTCTTCTTCTTCTTCTTCTTCTTCTTCTTCTTCTTCTTCTTTTGATTCATATAGCTATTTGCACCATTGAATGTTACAATTATAATATGGCGAAAATACGCCAGTGGCATACTCTCTCAATATTGAATTACCGCGTTTGTGCCATTCTACGTGCGTACCATGCGGGATTCCTTTCCAAGCATTGTCTTAACACATTCTATACCAAACAAAGCTCTGCCCAATGTGTTTTGCGTGCTTAACCTGTGCAAGAATACCTCACTGGCGTAGAAAGGGTTAACCATGCATATACACATCCCACAACTGCTTTATTCCCGTCATGACTTGATCAACTGTCTTCCACACTCGATCTCATGGCCTGTAAATAAAACATGCTTATGGTGCCCTTAGCTGACAGCACCCTTACAATATGTCAGGGCATGTGTTTTTACATGCGTGGGGTGCGCACGAGAAAAATGACGAAAACGACGCCCATGAATTAATGAATTTTAGCTGTTTAGAATGTGGGTCTTACACCTGATTCGTTTTCCCAAGGTGAAATACTCATGGAAATTTCATGAGCGAAGCAAAATAATATGGCGATACCAGGATTAGGAAGCATTCGACGTGCTTTCTTGTCATTTTGTCCTCGCCTCATCCCCTCTTTGTGTGCAAGTATATGCGTGTAGCTTTCTTACTCCACCCAGACATCTCATACACACTGGGCCCTTCTCTCTCTCCCTCTTTCTCCCCCTCTCTCTCTCCTCCCCCCCCCCCCTCTCTCTCTCTCTCTCCCTTTCTCTCTCTCTGAAAGAGAACATTCACTCTTAGCATGGACCCTAGAGAGAAAAAAATCAAACTTGCAACTACGAGCTTATTAAAAGCTCGTCAAAAAGCGTCAAAATCAAGATTTTTCACAATAATTGTTACAAATTCAAATATAATCCTTTTGAAGAGCTAATACCATACATATATCGATTAGTTGAATGTAAGTGCAATCTGTATCGATACTGATTCCCTCCTTAGTTTTAAGATTGTAGGTTATATCCCGAACAGTGCAATGCAAAAAAATATGGGGCTTACCCAACAGAATGCAATTACATACTCGATTGCTCACAACTGCGAGAATGTACGTTAGTTTATACTCAGTTTACACTTTGCTATTGCGGGGGCCGTCAATAAAGGGACAGTTGACCCTGAAATTATTTCGTTTCAATAAAAGCATACACGTGAAAGAAACATATCAGTGAAGGTTTAACGAAATTGGTCAAAAGAAAACAAAGTTATTTAATTCAAATTTTGTGACGTCATGTGCGGCGTGCTCTGTCATATGCAGTGCACTAATCCTTCTATAAATTGCCGTGTTTATATCATTTGATAAGGGAATACAATATATTCATATCGGTATGTGTGAAACACATATGTCTAATGATACACCAAATGCACAGGTGAAATGGTAAATGGTGAAATGGTAAATTTTGAGCAAATGGAAATTACCCCCCCCCCCCCCCCCCAACATATGGGAGAGCACCTCGCACGTGACGTCAAAAATGATATTAATAACTTTCTTTTTATTCGACCGATTTTCGTCAAACCCTCACTGATATGTTTTCTTTATATGTCTCCTGTTCAGGGTGAACTATGCCTTTAAGTGCACACTAACCCTCGGCGAGCATGACTAGCAAACTCGTATCAGCCCCTAGGCCATACACAAGTAGCTATCTGTAGCACAACCCATTTAACTCTTTAATCGCCCCTGACGGTTTCCCCCCACACACAAACGCCATAGTGTGGGAGTTCGTCTGGTACCCCATGGGTTAATGTGACCACGGTGATCAAATTTTGGAATGTAAGCACGTGATATCAATCGAGGTCCCCGCGTGTCTGTCTGACTCATCGCCCGCGAAGAGGCATGGGCGCATGGGACTTAACCCTAGCCGGAACTCCCCCGACCAAGGACAGGCTGTTAAGACCCTGTCGACGCCTTCCACGTGCCTATGATTTTATGAAGCTAATTGTATTAACCCCTTGGAGGTCAGACACATTGTTGCTGTATTGAAGCTGTGTGTATCACTTATGCACAGAAGCGGTAGTGGCTCCTGGAGGTGTTACTCCTGACCAAGCGTTTTCTTTTTTCTAAATCTGATACCATTTGTTCCTGTTTTAACATAGTAGGAGTTAATTTCCAACAATCCCTATCAAATTTGACAAACTATAAAATTTTCTATTCAGACACTTGCTATTTTTTTTTTAGTCGCTGGGGAGATAATCTATTTTAAAATTAAAAAATATGTTCCTATCAATAAAAGCAAAAACATGAAAGAAACATATCAGTGAACGTTTGACGAAAATCCGGAAGTTACAAGGAAGTTATGATTTCTTGACATTTGAAATTTTGTGACGTCACGTGCGAGGTGCTCTCCTGTATGTTGTGTAAATAATTCCATACATTGCTCTTTTTCGGTTTTTGTCAACGGTATGATTTGTTTTCATATAAGAACGTGTGTAAAATCGCATCGTCAATGATGTATCAAATGCACATGTAAAATGATGCATATGTTATTGAGAAAATGCACATTTTCAAAGAAAAAATGTACACAACATAATGGAAGAGCACCTCGCACGTGACGCCACGAATTCAAAAATTGAAAAGATCACAACTTTCGTATCCTATGATGGGTTTTCATCAAGCTTCACTGATATTTTTTTTTTCATGCGTCTGCTTTTATCGAGACCAACTAAATTTCAGGATGAACTTTCCCTTTACTTCTTCTCTGCCAGATTCCGCAATGCTTGTGAAGTACGTGCATTGTAAGTTGCAAAATGCCTCAATGGTGCATAAAATGTTCTAATACATACATCTACCAGTAATTCCCCTTGGTGCATGTATAATGGAGCGACGTTGCGACGCAAGTACTTTTATCGCCCTTAACCCTTACATTACCACACCGTGAAAATCAAATTGGCTTAACACATCTTCACGCCAATGGTAACGCTAGAGTTACCGATCGTAAGTTTTGTTTGGGCATGGAGTGAATGAACACATTGCGTGTGTGGTAACATTATACAAATCACTGCTTTCCCAACGAATAGGACGATATGAAACACGACTCGGCCATTAGCCAGGAAAAAGAAAGGACATAAAATATAAGAAAAAGGAAAGAGAAGGTGGGAAACGGAGGAAAAATGGAGGAAAAGGAGAAAGGGATACTATACTTTATACGACGAAAAAAAAAAGAGAAAGAGAGGGGAGAGGATACAAACGTCTCGGGAGGAAGGGGGGCAAGAGCAAAAGAGATAGAGCAAGAGAGAGAAAGAGAAAGAGAGACAGAGACAGAAAAACATAGAGAGAGGGAGAGAGAGAGACAGCGAGAGAGACAGAGAGAGAGAAAGGGGAAAGAGAGACAGAGAGAGAGAGTGTGTGAGAGAGAGAGAGAGAGAGAGAGAGAGGGAGAGAGAGAAAGGGGAAAGAGAGACAGAGAGAGAGAGTGTGTGTGAGAGAGAGAGAGAGAGAGAGAGAGAGAGAGAGGGAGAGAGAGAGAAAGGGGAAAGAGAGACAGAGAGAGAGAGTGTGTGAGAGAGAGAGAGATAGAGAGAGAGAGGGAGAGAGAGAAAGGGGAAAGAGAGACAGAGAGAGAGAGTGTGAGAGAGAGAGAGAGAGACAGACAGAGAGAGAGAGCAATTAAGACACCGAAAGGTTATTGTGAGCGATACCTGAACTGCGTAATATTATGTTTACATTAGACAAGGCATGAAATGTGTAATCTGACCCTGGAGACGTAAGGGTTACGATATCATATTCATTTCCGCATGAATACACGCAAACTTTAATTTCATTTCTTCGCGTCTTCGGGATGTTCTCAATCATTCTCTAAGCAAAACGCCAATCTCCACAAGGCAAAATCATCTCCCTGGTACAATGATACGCGGACGATGTTCATGCTGGAAGATTCTCGACAAGCTCGAGGAATGCATAAAATGAAGTGGAGAGAATCCTTTCCAACAAATGCTCAATTTTGATACGCCATAGATGCCCTCTTTCATTAATACAACACAACCATACTGTGTATGGTAAGCAAAGACTTAATCATTTAAAAAGGATAGTCCTGAAAATTCAGTTGGTTTCAATGAACGCAGAAACATAAAAAAAACACATCAGTAAAGGTTTCATGAAAATCCGTTAAAGGATAAGAAAATTATGATTTTTTTTTTAAGTTTTGATTTTATCACGTAAGGTGCGAGGTGTTTGGTTGTCCATTAGGTTGTGTACATTATTTTGAAAATGTCAACTTCTCAAAAGGATAGGCGTCATTTTACTTGTGCAGTTTTGATACTTTATTAGAAACACGTTTTTACACACATACCACTATGGAAAGAAATAATTCCTCCATCAAAAACACAGGAAGAGCAATTTATGGAATTATACAGTACACAACACATGGGAGAGCACTTCGCACGTCATAAAATCACAATTTCAAAAGACCATAACTGTCTATTCATTTGATGGATTTTCGTCAAAAAATTTCATTAATATCTTTCTCGTGTATGTCTGCTTTTATTAAAACCAACTTCAGGGTGAACTATTTATTTCAAGACATTACATACTGCAACATTGTGCTTTATCTAATCATCGTTAGTATTAGTATAGCCATAAACCCTCATATAACGTAAGGGCACAACCTCAAATTAATTACCTAAACATATTTCATAAGAGGTCAGCTGCCTAACCATAACAACGTTATATGTTACCAAGCTGAAACAACATGTAATCTTATATAGTTATATCAACACTTAAACACATTTCTGCATATTTGATGGTATGCATTCTGTGGTTATGTAAGTAAACTGTCGTTAATTTCAATCTAATGATGGAACAGGCCAGGGTCAAAGCTTCCCAGGCAACCTATCATCATAGTATATAGCATGTATGTTGTAGGAGCAGTCATGCTAACATAATATTATAGTATTTTGTAGAAGTAGTAGAAGAAGTAGCTGAAAAAAGTAGTAGTAGTAGTAGTAGTAGTAGTAGTAGTAGTAGTACTAGTAGTAGTACTAGTAGTATACATGATATAGTACAAGTATAGTAGTAAATAACTATAACAATAGTAGTAACAGTAGTTGTAGTAGTAGCAGTAGTAGTAGCAGCAGCAGTAGTAGTAGTAGTAGTAGCAGTAGTAGTAGTAGTAGAAGTGGTAGGAGTAGTAGTAGTAATAGTAATAGTACTACTAGTAGTAGTAGTAGTAGTAGTAGTAGTGGTAGGAGTAGTAGTAGTAGTAGTAGTAGTGGTGGTAGTAGTAGTAGTAGTAGTAGTAGTAGAGGTATAAGTAGAAGTAGTAGTATGAGAAGTAGGAGTAGTAGGAGTAATAGGAGTTGTAGGGGTAGTAGTAGTAGTATTAGTAGTAGTAGTAATAGTACTAGTAGTAGTAGTAGTAGTGGTAGTAGTAGTAGTAGTAGTAGTAGGAGTAGTAGTAGTAGTAGTAGGAGTAGTAGTAGTAGTAGTAGTAGTAGTAGTAGTAGAGGTATAAGTAGAAGTAGTAGTATGAGAATTAGGAGTAGTAGGAGTAATAGGAGTTGTAGGGGTAGTAGTAGTAGTATTAGTAGTAGTAGTAATAGTACTACTAGTAGTAGTAGTAGTAGTAGTAGTAGTAGTAGTAATAGTACTAGTAGTAGTAGTAGTAGTAGTGGTAGTAGTAGTAGTAGTAGTAGTAGTAGTAGTAGTAGTGGTAGGAGTAGGAGTAGTAGTAGTAGTAGGAGTAGTAGTAGTAGTAGCAGTAGTAGTAGGAGTAGTAGTAGTAGTAGGAGTAGTAGTAGTAGTAGTAGTAGTAGTAGTAGTAGTGGTAGGAGTTGTAGGGGTAGTAGTAGTAGTAGTAGTAGTAGTAGTAGTAGTAGTAGTAGTAGTATGAATAGTAGCAGTAGTAGGAGAAGTAGTAGTAGTAGTGGTAGTAGTAGTAGTATGAATAGTAGCAGTAGTAGGAGAAGTAGTAG
>OZ022597.1:1301637-1399137 GCA_963669155.1 Arbacia lixula
TGAGTATAAGAATAGTTGTTGCATTGTATTGAATTGTCACCCTTCTATAAAACAGAAATGTGCCCTTATCTGATGGGTTAGGTAATGGTTACCGATATACATGAGATGAACATATTAACAATTAATTAAGATAATAATGACAATAATAATAATAATAATGATAATAATAAATAATAATTTATATAGTGCAGAAGCTACAATTATATATTCTACTGCGCTGCAAGATAAGGAAGATACCTTATCCATGAAATTGTAGTTGAATTTAGAGTTAGATTTAGATTGTGTTATGTAAGTAAAAGCGTGTAAACATAACAAAGCGGTAAATCTGCTCAGAATAAAGGATGTAAATGTAAGAAAATATTGGTATTACCTAATGTGTATGTATAATCGTACTGGTAATATGTTGTTTCACATTTACATTGTGTTGAATAAAGACCATTCTATGCTGATGACCACACCAACACTGACTGATCTTCGTTCTCCTTCCTCTTCTCAAATCATATAGGTTTAACGCCCCACCCCACGTCGGGAGCGGGGTAACAGTAGTGGTAGGAGTTGTAGGGGTAGTAGTAGTAGTAGTAGTAGTAGTAGTAGTAGTAGTAGTAATGATAGGAGTTGTAGGGGTAGTAGTAGTAGTAGTAGTAGTAGTAGTAGTAGTAGTAGTATGAATAATAGCAGTAGTAGGAGTAGTAGTCGTAGTAGTAGTAGTAGTAGTAGTAGTAGTAGTAGTAATGTAGAAGTAGTAGTAGACCTATATCTCTCAAGTAGTCTTCCAGTAAGCTCCATGTGCGTGTGTGGCATTCTGCGTATACATCCATCATGTATATTTATACTTTACCCTTAACCATGATATGGCTGTTCATTTTTACCCTCTAACGGTACACGACGCGAATATCTTTCAAACGCGCGCGACCGACACATCAACGCTCCAAGCAAATCTCTGCTTGAGAAAAAATTGCTTCAAATCCTCCCCCCTAACCCCTTCCCCTACCCCTCCCCCCCCCCCCTATTATAGTGATGTCAGTTAGCCATATGTCTAGATGTGTTTCTTATATGATTTGGATAAGAAGTGTACTAAAAAGACTAAGAGCCAGTCTACCACACATCTTCGGAACAAATAAAACCATTGCATCAAAAACCTTTCACGCAAATTTTGAAGAAAAAAAAATGCACATTGAAGGAACAATCGTGGAAAAGAGTCTTCATGAATAATAACACACGACTAATTTATTCCATTACGAAGTGAAAGATGGATAACCATGTAAAAGGAACCTGTACAGGGTGTTATCTACAAGGACTGGAAATGGCGGCGAGTGTTATTGGAATAATTATGCCATCAATCGCCGTGCTCTCCGCGGGAACGGAGGGTTTCCCCGGCTCTCAAGATCCGTTCCGCTAGGACGCCTTCCATGCATTCAGGCGTGGTAATACTCCACGCATTGGACGATGGTAACTCAGTGAGCTGCTGAAGTGTATGCCTTTTGCAGGGTATCTAAAGCTTCCTTAAACCACACAGTGAAACCTGCTAAGTCGATCGTCTGCTTATAAAGACAACTTGTCAACGAAGACCAAAATTATTGGCCCTTTAAATGAATTATACGAGACTGATAAAAAAAATATATACATGTAAATAAAAAATATATTGATCGAAAGTGCTTAACTTTTGCAGGGTATTTTTAAGATACATGTATAATGAGTGACATCAATGTGATTCACATAGGCTTAAGGTGTATCATCTGTGGTCAGTTTGTAGTGGCGACTGTACTACCGGTCACTGAGGTGGCATTGGGACGTGCTCGGACCAAGGATACCTCAATGCACAGACCTAGCATGGAAGCATCAAAGCACGGCGGATTTCCATTGAGTGCTGCTTGTTTCACAAAGCGACGTGAAATCACAACGGAGGCGGGGTAGTGACCTGTTTGCAAGAGTAAATTTGCGTTTCTGATCTGCTCACTCTCACAGTCTCGTATTATAATGCGACATCCAGGGTTTCCTCCTACTTTCAGCTCCGTTAATGCAATACAAACGTATTTATTCAAGAGGGTGGATTTATTTTCCCCGCAGTACGAACTAAAGGACTCGTTTCCCTTTGAATGGTAATGTAGAATGCCCTTTCGGAGAGATTTGCTACAAGATGAAACAAATTTGTCATTTCTTTACTGAGATGGAAACAAGGCTGTTCGTGTCCTTAATCAAAACCATGGCGCGATGCCATACATTTCGCGCACGGTGTAATATAAAATGTGATGACCAATCAGTATATATAATTTTTAGACCGAAGCTAGTGTTATAGGACATGTATAATTACGGGCTATGCTCTTTTCAGGAAAACAAGATAGGGTCATTTTGGTTTTGAAATCATAACCATCGGCTCGATATTATCGAGTTGCTTTTTAGTGGCCTTTAAACATGTTGAGGGGTTCTCTTTCATTCTGCAGTATACGAACTATACCCACTGTGATAATACTTTCTCGCTGATATAATAATGGTATACGCTGCAAATTGTATCATCGGGATACAGTAAAATGTCCCTTTGCCGGCTTTACCATCCAATTACAGGGGATTTGCTCGCAGATTGCTGACAGCACTACCCTTTATACGGCTTTATAACGATTGTCTAGTGGTTTAGTAACATAATGCTTATTGGGGGAGGGATGTGTAGGAAGTTTTTAAAACAAATCCTTCTTTTTCTCCATCTCCACGGTATCAAATTCCCAGTGAGACTGGTTATCGGAGACTAATCAACGTTACCATGAGTCCATAAATATCCGCCAGGAAATTGTAATCATGATAAGACATTTCACCACCTATGTGCATCTTCTAATAGATATCTTAGAGATACAACATGTCAGTGAACTCTCTCAACACCGTTAGCTGAACATGTGCAGTAGCCTAATGGGGGTAACAAAGGCCTGTAAATTAAGGGTTAAGTTTTGCTATAATACAGAACATATACAAATATACTAATACATACTATTTAGAAAATAGTAAAACTTTAGGTAACACCATGTAGTTGCATTCTTTCGGATAATTCCCCCCCCACCCCCCCCCCCCCCAAAAAAAAAAAAGTCACCTCTCCTCTTTTTTCACTTTTCACTTTTCTTTCCTTTCTTCACCCCATAAGTGGGTCAATTATCCGAAAAAATATATTTTTTATACAACCACATGGTGTTACCGAAAGTTTTACTTTTTCCTAAATAGTATTTATTAGTACACTCTCACCATGGAAATATTCAAAGAACATTTAGATACAAATATATTCATACGGGTGATGCAAGTGTGTTTTTAAACATTACTTTATCAAAAGGTAAATGATAATAGTGGTCAAAATTACGTCATAGCCACATGCCCTAATTACGGTTCATTTCAAGATCACGAAGAGGAGTCGTCTCAAAATCAAATCATAACCCATAACCTACTAGGTCCATGGTTGTAGTAACTGTACTTACATGGGTCTGGGACCCGTGATGACCACACATCGTTTCTACCTTAATTACATGTCCAGCAATGTCCAGCAGTGTCCAAAATACCCCTTACATGTTAAGCCTCCAATCGCAAACATGGAAAACGAATTGACACATACATAAAGCCACTAAGACAATTTTCAAATGAACATCAAACACTTGCTAAAGAAACACCATCTTTAACTAGAAGCCAGAAATATCTTTTCTATCTTACTTTTATATACAATGATGAATACCACATTTCCCAGGACACGAAGAATAGCCCATCATAACCCATCTAGACTGTAGACGCGTTCGTGCAGTGTACAAAGAGGTAGGGGCCATGACATGACACAAATGTTGAAAGTTTAAGTTGAGCTCCACTGTTTATTTTGATCCATGGTATTCCACCTTCCATACACAAAGCTCAGACTAGTCTTATTAGCACTGCTGACCACAAGCTGATGTTTATACAATTGAAACGATTTTCTAGTGAAGTACGAGCAATGATGTATGTCATCGCTATGCGCTTGATTATTACCAAGGTGTGTTACCCACTCATGCGAATCACCTGATCAGCTAATAACTAGTTAACCCTATCTGACCCAGAGAAAAATGCTCCTCTATTATATTGTACATGTATGATTGAAGGGAGCCGTGACAGAGGTCGTTCACCTACATCTTGGCCCGACGATATGTGACCAGGGAAGGAATGGGGGGTGCAACACGGTTGGCGGAAGGCAGAGTTGTGTCGCGTGCTCTGGTGAAGATCACAGCAGCGCTTTACAGCGCCACCTGATCTTGATGATGATAATAATGTATTCATTGATTGTAACCGAATACACACACGGTTCTTAAAGAGTTGATTAACTTCACTATGGAGTTTATGTGTATAACTTGTGAATACATTCACGTGACGTACGAAAAAAGGAGGAACACATCTACAGCACCTGGTTTCGGCGGACAAGCATTGGAAAATCAACTAGGCAATGATGTACGAACTAGGCTTGGCTCGAACATAGGATAGCTGGAATACGAGTCCCCAGCTCTCACCGCTAGACCGCAGTGCCGACCTACATTCAGACTAAGGGACGTTACATTAATGGGGTGCTTTCTACAATTCCTTGATACCCGAACATTTCGAAGAATTATGGCTAATTGGAGGCTGTACGTGTCGTCGCCTCAATTCATAGGCTGTGTGATATATATCAACATCAACATATCATACATCAACATCATAGTAAAGATGATATGACGAGATATCAAAAAAGTGATGTCAGTAAACGAAATTTCATGAGTAAGATGACAATCATGTGTTATGGGGTCATTATTGAAGAAGAATACCGTTATCTAATGCAGTTGTCATGGTTGTTGGGTAAGAGCATTTCCACTGTCAATTATCACGAATGTATTCGACAAAACAATGTTATGGATAAAACAACGATTCGCGAATATCCCTTCACAGAACATAGAAACACATGTATATACATAGTACATCAATCAGTAAACTCACAGTTATGACACGTATTCCGGCTCACAGACCAGCAATGCACGTCAGAATCATTATGTACGTGGAACGTCACCGCAGATTAGACACGCGTAGTGTACAGTGGCTCCTTACGATCGCTCCTGATCTATTCCCGATACCGGTCAGTAAGCCAGTAGCGCAGTGGTCGTCTGATTGTTGATCAATTACCAGCCAGGGGTGATTATGATCGACAAACCAGTCCATAAGTCACAAAGTCTTCTTCAGACGATATGGCACTGGGATTGTTTTACTTGCGCTAACAAGTATTGTCTATTTACAGGTTAATTACACTTACTTGACCTCGGCGTGCTCGGGTAAATAAGATAAATGCGTCGTCGCGTGGTGATACGATTAACTTTTCGAAGCGATTGGATTATATATAGTGGATCATCATCATCATCATCATCATTACCACCCCATCCCTTCCCCTATTATTATTCATGTATACACCTCCCCCCCCCCTCTCTCTCTCACACACACACACACACACACACACACACACACATACACACACACATCTATATATTTCTATGGTTGTCTTTCCCTCTCTCCCTCTCCCCTCTCTCTCTCTCTCCCTCTCTCTCTCTCTCCCCCCCCCCCTCTCTCTCTCTCTCTCTCTCTCTCTCTCTCTCTAATATATATTTCTCTCTATCTTCCTTCTCTCTCTCGTCTACCCCTCCAGCCATCTAAGGGTGGCCAAACACAGGCATGGTATAAAGTAATGTAACATCGTAATTTAAGCCCACCCCACACTTAACGAACCGACCGGCCACACGACTCCTGCGACAAGACCGGTCGTACAACTTAGCACCGGAAGCTACACGACCACGCTACTTAGTTACATGCTATCAACGCATACATGCTGTGTTTGACTGTGCGTGATTGGTTGAAAGTTGAGAGAGGTCGTGAAGGCTCAGCTCTCGCCCGATGAGACAAAACAAAATTAGTAGTGAAGGTAGATGACGTCACACACAACATCGTACCGTGTGCGATGTCTTTTTTAAGGTTTGGTATAAATAGTGCACGCACCTTAAATGACAAACTTGACCTATGCCTATGGCACTTAAGTCGCGATCAACAAGTTAAGCACACGATACTAACTATGTTATCTACCCCGTATCTGTAGTTCTTTAACCCTGTAATTCAAGTCAGCATAGCACATTATCTGATGTGTGACATTGTGTCCATACTGTGATATGTCGTGTCAGATCATGTGTCTCCAGCAGCCCATGCTCGAGACTGTGGATTTTAGCGTTACAGTATTTCCTTTTATAATCATATTATACTGCAACCACAATGCTAACAACTATGAAAGTCTGAACATAATAAGTTATACGCATACCATTAGTTCATCACCCTGTGGTAGTCTAAAGATCCAGACGTATTTTCTATTGCAGCATGTCATGTATGATACAAACAAAAACAAGCGGTCTTGAACCTAGCCTACTTCACCAGTTGTTGGAACACGTGGGTATGATGAGTGTCACTTGAGCGATGTTAGTATGTGGGAATGTATATACCCAATGGTTTCACTATACATATAGTATCTAGTGTTCATTCGGAATCATGTTGCGATCAATGGACTCATATTGCCATAGGCCTTATACACTGTGCAATGTGTCGGCTGTTAGTGCATTATTCGCCTAGGATCGGAGTTGTGGAATATGCCTATTAAACTCTAAATACGCCATTATGACGTGCTTGTAATAGCAATACACACACATCCCATACGATGGCACTTCGTTTGGCATTGGAACAGTTAAAAATGCACTCATATGCAATCACTGCCTTTAGATATGCGAGCTATATATATTTTTTTCCATCTTTCATTCATTGTGTTAAAATAGTCTAGTGATACCTTCACTTCATCATTATCTAATAAATTACTTCCCACTTGTCGGTTGATACAGCAGAATCATTTCTGCGGCTTTTCACAGGACATGTTAAGTGTGGTTAGGTTTGCGTGCAATTAGCGGGGTTAGTCACGCAAATTCAACTTAGAAATACAGATAAATCATCACATACTACATGCTGCAATGCCCATTCTTTGTGGAACAGTGTTTAGAGGATAGTGTCGCAGTAACCATGGTAAGTATTGAGGACAGTATAATTAACCTTGGTCGGTAAGCACCAGGAACCCGTTGCATAAAACCTACCATTAATGGTAACTCTGCCATCAATGTTAAGTACCATGCTAGTTACATCGCTTGACAGCCGATGAAATAGAAATGAACATTGGTAGCAAAGTTACCATCAGTGGTAAACTATATGCCACAGAGCCTAGACCAGCATCGTATAGCCATACCGGCTTTTTGCATATAGTTAGTCCATTCGAGACTAGGGCCATTTTAGAGCAAAACTGGCAAATATTCATCTTTTTATTCGGCAACATTATTTAAAGAGATTATCAGATTTTTAGCGTAAATATAATCACGCCTGTCCCATCACTTGCATGTACATCATGACTGTGTGAGAGAGAAAGGGAAGGGTTACGTGCTGGTGACAAAACAGGGATTAACGTCCTTCTCCCTCTTCCCCTCTCTCCATCTCTCTCCCATCTTACCATGCTTACATTCTATCATTACACCACATTCACTGAAGGAATGACAAAAAATCTTGACAGACAGGTGAGAAACAGAGATTAATGTCACCACAATGGCATCAATGCGGTCTGACCTCCCATAAATCTCTTTCTCTCTCAATCTCTCTCACTCTCTCTCTCTCTGTCTCTCTCTGTCTCTCTCTCTCTGTCTCTCTCCCTCTCTCTCTCTCTCTCTCTCTCTCTCTCTCTCTCCATCTCTGCCCCATCTTATCTGCTATCATCACATTCACTATATGAACGACATCAGACAGGTGAGAAATAGAGATTAACGTTCTCACACTGAGATAAATAGTCTGCCTCTCTCCCTCTTTAAGAGGGTCAGATCTCCCATAAATCTCTCTCTCTCTCTCTCTCTCTCTCTCTCTCTCTGTCATTTTTGCTCCCTCTCTCTTTCTACATTTCTCTCCTCTGATTCATTTCACATCTTCCACATGATAAGTACGTGCGAAAACGCGGAATTCACTCTACGTCCAAATTATAAATCTTCTCCTCGTTCGACCAAAAAACAAAACATATATGCGATCATCGCGACACGTTCTTGTTCTCTTTCAGCTAGACAGTTTATTTAACCCTTTGCGTGGCATACGAATGTACGTATATGGGATTTGCGTTTATTACTTGTGAATAAATTCACAACGAGTTGAGTGCCTTGTACAGTACAGTATGTGAGACTTAACATAAACCATATCAGCAAGAGACATTTTGTGATACGTCAGCATAAAAACTGTAAACTAGATTTAAGTCAATGCATGGAAATCCGTGCTAAATTTATTTTCCAAAGGCAATCTAGGTATGTAAAGTTATCAACTCTAACTATCGTTTCCATTCAGACAAGGAGTTGGACCGCAAAGCCGAAGTATTAAATTGTGAGTTTGGAAAACTATGTGACAGCTGAATGTGTATTTCACAAACTGGATGTATGTTGTTACTGAGTACAGTATTCTAGGAGATGTCGGGGTACACATAGCCTAGGTACTAGGCTGTGAGGTGCATGGACACAACCCATTCTGTTAATAACTGTGTCTGGTAACACAGACTATGACATAATCCCATCCCCACTCCTCCTGAGCCATGGCGTAATTAGGGCCTAGTCTGTGTTATCAGACACAGTTATTAACAGACCTGGCTGTGTCCATGTACCTCACAGCCTAGTACCTCGGTTACGGTACACGCATCCTCAAAAGGGCATAACGGAAAAATAGACAACAAGATTGCGTACGGAGCACATGATTGAGCAAACACAGCACATGTCGCAAGCAAAATATGGCCATAATCACCCAGCATATATTTTAATTGCGTCATTAGGGAAACAAGCGGGCAATCATCATGAACTTACCCAGTTAATGTCTTTCATACATCCTCTGTTACTGTAGCGAGGAGATCTGAAGAACCTTCTCCGGAAGAAACTGTACTCGAAATTGTCTCGGCCTTTTACTACTTTTCTGGGGACTTGCACTCGCGGCACGACCAGCCTGACTGCACAGGAAGTTGGGCTATTGAGGGAAAGACAGAAATAGCGGGTATGAGTGGGATGTGTGTGTGCGAGCGAGGGGAGGGAGAGGGGCAGGTATAAATAGAAAGTGTGTCTCTGAGAGGAAGAGAGAGACAGAGAGAGAGAGGGGGAGAGAGAGAGAGAGAGAAGGAGAGACAGTGACAAGAGAGAGAGACAGAGAGAGAGGCAGAGAGATAGAGAATCAGAGAGAGAGACAGAGAGGGAGAGAGAGAGAGAGTGAGAGAGAGAGAGAGAGAGAGAGAGAAATATATATATATGGAATGAATGATCAAGAAAGAGTGGGAAAGGGGTGTATGTACGTGTGTGTGTGTGTGTGTGTGTGTGTGTGTGTGTGTGTGTGTGTGTGTGTGTGTGTGTGTGTGAATATACGGATGAGGAGAAGAAAAGGGGGGACTAGAGAACGAATGATCGGGAGGAAAGATAAATTGTGGAAGAGAGAGAGACAGAGAGAGAGAGAGAGAGAGAGAGAGAGCAAAATAGGAAAGTGGTAAGACGGTGGGCGGGGGGGGGGGGGGGGGGGGTAACTGCAGATGTAAAGCAGATCATTTCTCGTGAGACGGCCAAGACAGACGGAAGTATTGAATTATATACAAGTAGATATATTCTTTTTAAATGGACATGATGGACGGGAGTCATGGGACGAGAGAAAGACAGAGATAGAGACAGTGAGAGAAAGAATAATGTGGTATGAAATATATATGACCATATACATCATGTGCAAGTATAATATACAGGGATTGAAATAGAGAGAGAGAGGATTGAGGAGGCAACATTATATGGGGGCGGAGAGATGTGGTGGGGAATGGGGAGGGGGGGGGGCACAACATTGATATCATGAGTGACGAAAGGGGGAAGGAGCGGGGGATAGTAGACAGCCGAAAGATGTGGTCCTAGCCAAGGAAAACATAGAGAGGGGGTCATCTCAAGTACGGGATCCTATACTGTTAACCCCCGTGGTTTCCCAAAGTCACGATGGTCATATCGGCTAGTCTGTCAGTGATGTCTCCGTCCAGGGCTCTGAGAATATGTGACTCATATGTGTGCGTGTCTAGCCGAATATCAAGTTTCGTGCGTATAGTACTTTACTAGTTATTAACAGTATTTGGAGGGAGGTATGGCGTTTCCTGCACGTTTACAAAGTACAGCGACATCAACTATCAAATGATAAACATGATGAGATATTGTGATTATTTCCGCTGATTCTAAATAAGTCATTTCCGAAATGTATTCACAACCTTCCCTTTAACTGCGATGTAAAACGTTATTACACTCACATGTGTTTCGTTATTCAGTTTCAATGGGTAGAATGCAGTCTGAATCTATTTATTGTTGCTACTCGGACAAACTTCGGACAAGTTTTGCTCAAAGTGGTATACATGTATTATATGTTGTATACCTAAATGGGTGTACTATCTGTTGAGTTCGGCCAATACAAATGAGCCCGTATTCGCAACGTTGGTTTAACTTGATACACGTTAACCCGGACTAACATGATCGAACGTCAAATCAGACAAGGTGAAACATTATCATTGATTCAATATTGATTTGTTCCGCGGAATCATTATTGCTTACTGAGTTTGTCCATATAATAATTACATCGAATACTTTAAATCACCCACTGTTGTGATTCTGTGATGTAAATCAATGATATTGTAACAGCATCACATGATTTATTTGTACCCCATAAAGTAAGTATACGTTTAGGATAGGCCTATACGTTTAGTGGGCGGTTGAAGTTAAACCACTGTTGTAATAACGTTCCATGATTTATAAGAACCAATCTAAATGTGCAAAACGTGCAAGTACATTGTAATATATCCATTAAAGGAAACGGGGGAATGATGTATGCCGCACTTTTGTATTTTCTTCACGGGTCTGTATAATCGGACAAAGAATCTTCCTCCAACACTCCGTAAAGAAAGCACTAGTTAGCCTTCAGCAGTGTTAATGTGGCATTCCTACGGGCTCGGTCTTCTTGGGGGAATTGGGAGGGGGGCCGGGGTCATTCTTACATTTCAACGTAAGCTTCTGAGTTTAGCGTGCCTTGTTTACGAGTGAATTAATATCGGTCCTCGCAAGTATAACAATTCATAAAAGTCGTCATAGCGACACAGTTACAATCTTGAGAACACTGGTAGTTTAAGGTTCTTTTCTAATGTTGACCCCCCCCCCCCCCCCCACCCAGCCCCTCTCCCCTGGGCATACTCGCTTTCACTGCTTCTATTGAACGTGTTGAATGCACCACACAACCTATCCAATCTAAGGATGAAGAAACCTCACATCTGAAGTACTGTATTCATATTGTCATCATGACTTCAATTGAAAAAGTACAATGCCCCTTCGATTACGGTATTCTCAGCGGACGAGACAGTCTTATCGCTCTATTTATCGGAGGTAGTTTTGTACTGACGATAAATATAGCGATAAGACTCTGACCACCCCACTCCCTCCCCTTCCTCCCACTCCCTTTTCCTCCTCCCTTCCCCGTCACCCCCCCCCCCCCCCCCCTTCACATTGCAATCATCTAAATACGCATGTGTTCAATTGCGCAAAAAGATATCTGAGGTTTCAAATTATATGACAAACTATACAACGATATGGCCAATGATATGACAAATCTGCATCAATCGGTAGATGGTAGATGGTAGATATGGTTGTCAGATAGGAGAGAGAGAGGGGAGAGAGAGAGGGGGGGAGAGAAAGAGAGAGAGAGCGAGAGAGAGAGAGCGAGAAAGATAGCGAGAGAGGGAGAGAGGGAGAGAGAGAGAGAGGGGGGGGGGGAGAAAGAGAGAGAGGGGGGGGGGAGAAAGAGAGGGAGAGGTGGGGAGATGTGAGCTCTCATCTTTCCAATAATCACTCCAGTGTTTTTACAGACATGTACTTCTATGAGATTTGTGTGTATTTCTGAAATCGCCTGTCACAAATCACATTTAATTTTAACACAAAATGGACGGCCTCGGGTCATTTTACTGCAATTGTACTACTCTAATTGAGCTACCCACAGGGCAAATAAGAAGGCCATTAGATGATGGACCGTGATTGTATTACCAATTAGTATCGATAAACGGCAACTAACACGTACTAAGCTCCGATAATGTTGCGGTCGATTTTTAATTTTCATTGTGAATATGTTCCTTGCTAACGATGAAAAATGCACGGGACACTGGTGTTAGTCCCGAACCAGGTTAACAATACTGTTTCTTTTTATCATTATTTAAAGATGGCCGTCCCTTTTACAAACATCTGCAAACTTCATGAAAGTTTGCACATATTAAGCACGTATCTTTTGGGACACCAGCTGTGAAATTTTAAGGTTAGAGCTACTATAACTCCCGTAGAATAAATGACAATCTAACTAGTCTTCACTGAGATTTAACCATTTTCGTGGTGCGATAATAGAAAGCGAGATCAGTTACCGAAGATTATAGCCTCGAAACCGAATATTACGCTTTGTCGATTCCAGAGAAAGGTTGTACATTTATAGCCACTCTCTCTCTCAAATGATAACAAAGTCAGGGAACTTCCAGAATTAGGTTTGCAAAAGGGACAGGCTACCTTTAATAGTTTTTGAATAGCTGATCAGAAAGCAAACGAGAAAAAGAAGAATGCAAAGTGGAAACAAGGATAAATAGAATAGCCTCCAGAAGAAATTCATTATTGCAGACAGTCGTGTTTAGCAAAATCGTACTTGTACACTAACTATTCTACACAGTTTATGTGTCAAATTTCAATCTGCGATTTAGTGGTTGCTACTTTAACATGTTAAAGTGTACTTTCTGGCTATTATGTAACAGTATTAACAACATATTCTATTCAGTATATACTTCATTGTTCACTGGCCGAGTAACACGTACATGTGTATGCATGATGTGTAAACCAGCAGACTGAGAAAGGCCGTGAACTGGCGCATTTGAAGACGTTTCGTGTCTGACTGTCAGACAAGCCGTCTATAGATGGCAAACATAATTCGCCTGTCATCGTTGAACAAAATAAAGTTACCGCTTTTACTGCAAGGTCATAACTTCTGTCCTGTCTTATCAATTCGCGGAGAACCAATTTACCCCCCCCCCCTTTTTTTTTTTACACACACACACACACACACACACACTTCCGGAGTGCAGGTATCCCTTTCTTCTGTTCGCTTTGGTGTATGCCAAATATAATCGTCATTATATACAAGTATGTCAAAAGTTTCATTCTATTTCATCGCGGAAATGCTGTTAACTGCAAAATGCAGCAATCACCATGGTTACTGCATGATAAACGTGTTCTACGGATAATCGTCATAATCGTGATAATGTAAGATTGTCATAACAACAGGTGTCATCGGGGATCCTTGATGTGATGTAGGTAAAATAGTAAAGTATCTGTCTCTGCCTCTCATCTGTACCCCCCCCCCCCCCTCACCTCTCCCCTCCCCCCTGGCACCGCTTCTCTTTCATTTTCTCTCTCCACCTTACAATCCATCTATCAGCTCTCATATTTTACTCGTTCCTCCCTCTCTTCTCATACTTTGTTAATTTTCCATTTCCAAACCAACCTCCTCTATCCATGAAGACCCCGCCCCCTCTCTTTCTCAAAGGGTTACCACCCCATCCCTTCCCCCATCATTATTCATCTATATATTTCTATGGTCCCCTCCCCCCCCCCCTCTCTCTCTCTCTCTCTCTCTCTCTCTCTCTCTCTCTATCTCTCTGTCTGTCTCTGTCTCTCTCTCTTTCTCCTCCTCTCTCTCTCTCTCTCTCTCTCTCTCTCTCTCTCTCTATTTCTCTTTCATTCGCTCCCCCTATTTTTCTCCCTCCCTCTCTCTCTCTCTCCCCCCCTCTCTCTCTCTCTCTCTCTCTCTCTCTCTCTCTCTCATTCTCTCTCTCTCTCTCTCTTTCATTCCGTTCCCCTCTCTCCACCTGCCAATCCATCTGCTTCCATCCTTAACATCACTCACACTCTCCACCCATCCCTTGTTTTTTCTTCCCCCAAACCACGCTCCTCAATCCACGTAGAACGCGCGGGCGGAACGGTCTGCCCTGTAGTAACGGGGTGAAGCGGAAAAGGAACAACTCTCAGAGCTCCGCCGAGTGTTCTCAAGTTGGTATTGACCCCCAACACTTATCTCTCACAACCTCGCTTAAAGGAAGACGTATGAGATATTTGCACACCTTCAAGAGTTACGACTGACACGTTCTCGACTAGAAATAGAATCACACCGCTGCTTGAATGAAGGCAGGTCGTTCATTCGATTTTTAAGTGGTGATTCACGAAACATAACGATATTACCATGATTACGGTCTCAAACAGAAATTTAGAGGTTATGAAATAGTGAATTTCGAAAAGAAACTGAAAATTTAATTCTTGGAGTGCCAAATAGATGTGTGCTCTATGGGCTTGTGTGTATTACTTGGTATAAAAAAACCCCACTAATTGCAGATACAGGATTGAGCCAAGAAGCAGATCTTTGAAAGTTTGATCAACATCGGACAAGTGAGTATGATACAAGTTATGATTATGATCAATCCGACCCAACTTTAAATTGGCAACACAAGTGTCCGATTATGTGAAAGCTAATACAGTGCCTCACATCTTGCATGACCTGTGCGTGCTATAGGCAACATCACATTTACTCCCTTCCGATGTTAACCATGCCAAGGACACGAGCAACCTATTAATAACGTGAAGAGGTCGATACTTCCCTTTAGTCAGATAACAACTACATGATATATACGAAAATATACAAAACCATAGAATATGAAAATTGTGCAAGAACCAACGTGATAGCCGCGTTTAATTCTTTGACTTCAAAATACATACAGGTTGTTCTCTGTTCTTTGTTCATTATGTGCAAAGCTACAGCCTGTATTATGCATACTGTGATTGCTAACCTGGGGCAATACACACGTTCTGTGGCGCAGTATATGTTATCTTGTGATTTTTAATTAATTTACCATGGTTGCTGACCTATTCAGTTGAGTATGAAATTGTAATTAAATCATTCAATTAAATTAGTATGGTTTGATTACAATCTGAAGCGTAATGAATATGTTGAGGGCGCTTATACGACCCCTTCCCCAGAGCCATCTATGAACAGAGTTTGGCCAATTCGGTTCCATTCGGTTGTAACATGACGCGTATTTTTTTGTTATTTGCTTGCCCAACAAAGCAACACGCGCCAGGTTGTGTCCTAATGAAACCGAGTTGGCCAAACTCTGTTTATAGATGGCTCTGCCCATCCCCAAACCCAACCCATGTAAACAAACAAAAAAATATACTTGAGAGTTGTAAGATCAGAGCTAGCTAATTAAATGGGCTTTCGGAGTTTAAAACAATTTTTGCTTTTGCAAGGAAATTGTAGGCATACACCCAGTAGTAAGGATAGCGTGCTCCATCCTGTAAATGAATGAAAACATCATCGATTACTTTTGAATCGAATAACCCTTTGAATATTAAATGAGATTTTCTATTTTGAAGAAATTTGGATCTAAAACTGTGTGTATCAGGTAAACTATTCAGAACACAACAATGGTCATTGTGCATCACACATTAAGACATTTTGAACTGGTATTACACACAATTCCCATGCGTTGTATAGCGTCAGGCAGAAAAGGAGTTAACAGGAAAAATGTCACATGACATACCTTCGAGTGAAGCTAGTCATGTGCCTAATGTGCGGAGAATCCCGTTATTTACATATTCAGCTTTCTCTTCTCTTCTTCAGCCGTTGTCGATCCACTGCTGGATGAAGGCCTCAGCATGGTCTCTCCACTTATCTCTTTCCCTCGCATATTTATACCAGTTGGCATCATGCCAGAATTGCCCTATTTCATCTCTCCATCTCTTTCTTTGTCTGCCTCTGTTTCTTTTTCCGTCAAGAGGTATCCATTCAGTAATTTTTGTACTCCATCTTCCATCTCTCCTTCTGGAGACATGGCCAGCCCATTTCCATTTACGTTGTTTGATTACTTTCATTATGTCCCTGACCTTGGTCTGCTCCCTTATCCATTTATTGGTTTTGCGATCTTTGTAAGTGATGTTGAGCATACTTCGCTCCATGTTATGTTGTGCGGCGGCTAACTTTCTCTCCATTTTAGTTGTTAGAGACCATGTTTCTGATGCATATGTCATTGACATGAGAATGCACTGGTCATATACTTTCTTTTTCAAACACAATGGCAGATTACCCTTCATGAAGTGGCTATATCTCCCAAATGTTTGCCAGCCTGTTTTGATCCTCCTCCTTATTTCATTGTCTTGATTTCTTTCAGTAAGTGTGAATCGTTGACCCAGGTAGATGTATTCAGATACATGTTCCAACTGTGTTCCATTAATTGTGACTGGTTTGTGTTGAACTGATAAATCTGTCATTACTTTGGTCTTCTTCATATTCATTTTCAGTCCTCTTCTCCTACTTGCTACGTCTAACTCCTGTAACATACTTTCCATTTCGCTGAAGTTGTTAGCTATGATGACGATATCATCTGCAAAACGAAGGTGATTGAGTTTCTCCCCATTCACATTGATACCTTTATCTGCCCAGTTGATGTCTTTGAAGATGTGTTCTAAGCATGCTGTAAAGAGCTTTGGAGATATGGTATCTCCCTGTCTCACTCCTTTCCTTATTGGTATTTTCTTGCTTTCTTTGTGTAATGTAACAGTAGCTGAACTGCCAGTGTAGATGTCTTTGATTACTTTGAGGTATTTGGGATTGATGCCTTGCTGCTTTAGTGCCTCCAGAACTGCCCAGGTTTCAACACAGTCGAAGGCTTTCTCATAATCTACAAATGCTAAACATACAGGTATATTGAACTCCTGACATTTTTCTTTCAGTTGATTAAGGGTGTGGATGTGATCTATTGTTGAGAAATTTCTCCTGAACCCTGCCTGTTCCCTTGGTTGGTTTTCATCTAGTATTCTCTCCAATCTGTTTGTCAGAATCTTTGTGAAAAGTTTGTACACGTTGGATAGAAGGCTAATTGGACGATAATTCCTAAGGTCTCTTTTGTCTCCCTTTTTGTGTAATATTATCATGTTGGCATTTTTCCACTCGTGAGGCACCTTCCCCTGGCGGAGACAAGCTGTAAACAGCTTTGCCAGTTCCTTATTTGTTGCGGCTCCTGCTTCTTTTAGAGTGTCTATCATTACATTGTCCTGTCCAGGGGCCTTGCCCCTTTTCATTTGGCTTAAAGCATGTTCTACTTCCCAGCTTTTGACTTCTGGTACTTCTTCCTGAGACTCCTCTATATCTCCTGTATGCTGATTACTTTGGTATAGTTCTTCATAAAATTCTTCTATTCTCAGCAGGATGTTATCCTGGTCGGTTATTTCCTGCCCATTTGAGTTAAGAAGTTTATTGATTTTCTGTATTCCTGGGCTGAGTTTCTTGTTGGCTTTCTTAATACTCTTGTTATTTTCTATCGTGTCATGTATCATTTTCGTGTTGTAGTTTCTGATGTCTTCACGGGTCTTCTTCCTGATAGTTTTGCAAGTTTCTCTGTACTCTATGCTGTCAATACCCTGACTGTCCATCTTCATTTGTCTGCGCTTTCCAATAAGTTTCCTTGTACTGTCTGATAGTTTGCTAACTTTGTCTCTTGGTTTCCTGCCTGCTACATGAAGTGCAGTTTCTTGGATAATGTCTATTGCCTGTTCATTCCATGTATCAAGGTCTTGCTCCTGCATATCATCACTAAGTGCATCAAACTTGTTTGCAAGCTCCAGCTGGAATTCCTGCTTTCTTTCTGAAAGTTTGTCCAGGCTAATGTTGTTTCCCTTCTTTCTACAAAGCTTTTGTCTCTCTAACTTGGTATTGATTTGGAATTTCCCAATTACCATTCTGTGGTCGCTGCCTACCTTGACTTTGTTGAGAACATTTACATCCTTGACAATCTTTAGAT
This sequence comes from Arbacia lixula, assembly GCA_963669155.1. Taxonomy (NCBI): domain Eukaryota; kingdom Metazoa; phylum Echinodermata; class Echinoidea; order Arbacioida; family Arbaciidae; genus Arbacia; species Arbacia lixula. The sequence continues at coordinate 1,319,612 of OZ022597.1, forward strand.
CTGATGTGAGAATGAAGTCAATCTCATTCTTTGTGGCTCTGTCTGGACTAATCCAAGTCCATTTCCTGTTTGTTTTCTTCTTGAAATACGTATTGGCGATTTTTAATTTGCTGCTGATTGCAAATTCGACAAGTCTATCTCCCCTATCATTACGCTGTCCATGACCAAAACATCTAATCACTGGCTCTTCACCATCTTCCCTCTTTCCGACCTTGGCATTTAGATCTCCCATCACAATGGTGTAATGTGTCTTATTGTTCTGGATGAGTTCTGTGATTTCCTCATACAGCTTCTCCACCTCCTCATCATCGTAGCTGCTGGTGGGTGCATATACTTGAATGATTTTTAGACGATATCTTTTATTTATCCTGATAGTAAGCTGGGCTAGTCTTTCATTAATTCCCTTGAATTCTGTTACATTTCCTGCAATACTTTTATGGACAAGAAATCCTACTCCTGCCTCACTTTTATCTGTCTTCCCTATATGGAATAAATGATGGCCGCTTTTTAGTTGTTCAAGTTGTTCTCCTTTTCTCCGAACCTCACTGAGTCCAATGATGTCCCAATTCACTTCTTCCAATTCTTGTTCCAACTCTATTAGTCTATTTTCCCCTAGTAGTGTTCTGACATTGTACGTTCCTATGTTCAGATTCCATTGGTGGCCTGTTCGTACCCAGAGATTCTTCGCACCCCCTGCTCCTTTCCGGACTGGTCCGCCACCTTGGTCCAAGGATACAGAGCTGCTGGGGACTGGGGGCCATTGTATTAGAGACTTAGACTTATTCATGCTGGTTTGAGGGCCTACTCTTCCACGCTGGCCCAAGACGGGTTGGAAGAGATGCGAGTTGTTGGATGGCCGCTGTTGGCTCTTAACTGAGCCAGCGCCCTTGAGATAGATCTTGTTTTTAGTTCTATCAGGGTGTCCAACCACCCTCCTCACTAGTCCAGTTGAGGTGACTAGAGGGGGTACCGGTTTAGTCGCCGATGGTCCGACCCTGAAACAGGTTGTACTGGCTTACAGGGTACCAGTAGCAGGTAGCAGTAGGTTCTCAACCTGACCTGACCTGACCTGATCAGCTTTTAGATGACTTTAACGTCAACGACAAAATGTCGGCCGAGTACAATGCATTTCTCTTTCTCCATGTTTAAATCGTTCTATGTTTTTCCTTTAATTGCTCGTTCTCCATCACCTTAATTTGCTTGATACTGAAATTGTGTTGTGTATGTTTTCTACCTCTTTTGCGGGTTTCACCTTTTCCTTCGTCATTATTTGATGTAGTTTGCTATACTCCGGGTCTTCTTTGCTTACTGATCTTTGCAATATCCTACAGACGGAGTAGTCGTTTTCACAACTTTTTCCAGGAACAATTAACAAGTATAATCAACATTCGTGTCCAAGAAAGAATCCCCACAAGATCGCCAGCATGATCATTTTTAGTCTAGTATTTACTGCTTTTGTCGTGATTGAGCATATTTAACATGCATCTACAGCAACAACATGCACCCACAATATATGCGTTATAATGACCAGAACGACCGTGAAAATCATAATTTAATTACATTGTTGTTGTTGTATATGCGGGTATGAATTTTTAAAATGACCGGTTGTCATTATCAATCATAGCCTACACACTACGCGATACTTGATTTAAAGTAGCCATTGGTTGATTTTGTACATGAGTATCGTTGGAAAGCTTATTCATCATGCAGTTAATTTTGATGCAATGTTTCTTAAGAAAAATTGAAAGTTATAGCCTAGGTACTAAGCTGTCAGGTGTATGGACACAGACATTGTGTGTCCGAGACTAATCGTAGTTCCAGCATCAGCTACTGAAATCTGAATAACAACTGATACATGTACAGGCATTCCTACGGATAGAACTGATCATACCCATTTTTCTGAAGTCATAAGGTTTCCAGCATTACTTCATTTAGCATTTTGCTTCTCGCCGAGCAATATCTCCTTCAAAACAATCTCCTAATACAATAAGTTTCTCAAAGTTTTCGTTCGCGTAGTAAGTTTCTAATCCTACTTTACGATATGAAGGTAAACAGTAACCCAGTGCAAACTCGTTTATCTCGGGGATTAAGGCACCCACAGTCTGGTGGTAATCGCAGTAATCTGCATAATGAGGCGTCGAGGGGAGATTTCTTTCGCGAATCGCGATTCCATCTGGAAAGAGGCTAATTAACAGTGGGGAGGAGTGTGCTACATCATGGGCGTGAATAGCCTGAGCTCTAGGTTGTGCAAAATATGGCTTCTCTGTTGACGCTTTGCTGCATCAACAGCAACACCAAGTGCATGGGAAAGATATTAACTCCACAGCTTATAATCAAGACTAGGGCATGTTTTACGGAGTCGTTTTCGCACATGGCATGCGCTGTGTGTATGTGATTGACTTTTCGCAAGGATAAACCACCACGCTCCGGCAAATATATACACAGTTGTTTTCGTTAATGTTAATGATCAAAGAGATAGAGAGCAAGAAGAGTGATGATCAAAATGATAGGAGAGAGAGAGAGAGATAGAGAGAGAGAGAGAGAGAGAGAGAGAGAGAGAGAGAGAGATGAAGCTATGGGGCAGGAAGATGACAGGGAGAGAGAGATGGCGAAAGGGATGGGGGATATATTGTTGTTTGTCTGTTCAATTTCTCTTACCTCCCCCCCCCCCCATCTCACAAAAATACTGTTATTCCCCCCCCCCTCTCTCTCTCTCTCTCTCTCTCTCTCTCTCTCTCCCTCTCTCTCTACTATATCATGGACGTTCCGGAAAGTGAAGTAATAGATTCAAAAGAAAAGAGGAATAAACATAAAGAGAAATAAAGCAGACGTGTGAGCGAAAGAGCAACAATTGACCGTATATGTAAACTAACATATTACATGTATATAAACATAAAGAAAGGAAGGGGAGGAGAGAGAGAGGGGGGAGAGGAGGGAGAGGGGGGGGGGGAGGGAGAGAGTGAGAGAGAGTGGGGGGGGGGAGAGGGAAGAGAGTATGGGGGGGCAGGTGGAGAGAAGGGGGGTGAGAAAGGGAGATAGGATCACACTGACTACGTCAAGCATGTTACATAATCATGCGTGTTATCGTTACATAAATTAGCTGTGATCTTTACCCCACGCAAGCACACGCATGTCAATCATCATTCAAACACCAATCAATATCAGAGTACACGTATACCTACTTAATCCATTACCCATTATGCAAATGATCTGTGCCCCAGTAAACGTAACAGTGGGCGTACTTCATGTACATCATGTTTATCCATGTGGGTATATGCTTTTTTTCCCACCATCATGTTCATGTACCGTGTGATCTAGAGGAACATGCATGTTTGGATACACCGTTGAGCCTGGCGGGAAGGACAAACTAATTAGGAAATGTATTACCATGATTATAGGCTCCCCCAATGTCACAATGCTCTGACAAACGCGTCTTCGGGGGAGGGGGGGGGGGGGGAGAGAAAAGGGCGAGGAGAGGGGAAATATTTCCTTGACTGTCTCTTCTCCTTCTCTTTCTCCTCCTTCTTGCTCTTCTTCTCCTACTTCTTATTCTCTTCTTCTTCTTCTTCTTCTTCTTCTTCTTCTTCTTCTTCTTCTTCTCCTTTTTTTTTTCTTTTTCTTCTTCTTCTCCTTCTACTTCTTCTTCTTCTTTTTCTTTTTCTTTTTCTTTTTCTTCTTCTCCTTCTTCTTCTTCTTCTTCTTCTTCTTTTTCTTTTTCTTTTTCTTCTTCTTCTCCTTCATCTTATTCTTCGTCTTCTGTATCTTCTTCTTCTTTACATTTGTTTGTGTTCCTCCTTTCTTTCTTCCATTTCATTCTTCTTCTGTGCTTCTCCTTATCACTCCCTTTCTTCCTTATCTTTGTTTAAATCTGGTTACTTCCCCCTTGTTCTTGGTCTCCGTCCTCTTCTTCTTCTTCGTCGTCGTCTTCAACTTCGGATCCACCTTTCTACTTCTTTCCTTTCTCGTTTATGGTCTCACCCTTCCACCAGCTTTTCTATTTCTCCTCCCTTTTTTTCCTTTTTCTTTTTAAAACTGTTTCTAAGATGAACGAAATGCGTGTACCAACTTTTCATTGACAGAAATATGATTCGCATGCGTGCAAACATGGCATATGAAATAAGTCATACGAAATTCATATTGAAATTAAGCGGGACCTATAAACTTATATGATATCATACCAAGTCGATTGCTGCACGCACATGTACATAATATACACTCGCGCTTTATTGCAGCAGCAGTAGACATTGGAGATCGAACGGCGACTGGCACAACATTCTCCCAAAGAAGCAGGGGTGAAAACATCTTCAACAGTCAACTTCTACCTCTGTTGGGATAGTCCAACATCTCGATTAGTTGTTAGACTTATCCTAAATATGGTTAGTCCAACGTTGATATGTTACTTAGGCTAGATCTAACCTTAAGGTTTCGGCGCGTTTATCCATTGTCCGTGGCTAGCAGCAATAATTAGCTGCACGCTACCGGTGGCGCATGACAACCAACGTTAAGCGCGTCGAGAGGAAAACGCAGCGCGACTCTTCACTAGACCAAATTTTCAAACACTCATTCGTCAGTTTCCTTTCTATTACATGAAATTATCAAGTGCTCTTACCCTTACTGTCACTGATGTGATGATGTACCAGCGGTGAAAATGTCAATACTTTTCTCCAACTTGTCAAACGGCAAAAACATACATAACGGAACAGGTAAATCACAGACCTACTCGTAAACATTGAATATACGCGCGTGTGCTCGGTGTATGTGTCGCATCATTGCATGCATCTGAATCTGCACAGCGTCTGTTGCAATTTACTAGTATTGGATAACGATTGGGCAATTTCGCTACATTTTAGCTCCTTTTTTTCAATATCGTCAATAATTTTGTTAATAGTCATACGTGATATAAAATAACTAAACTACGGGCTGCTGTGACATGTAAACTAGTACCCCAGTGGGTTTGAATTACCAGCTGACTAAAGCCTCGGACCGTAGGCCGGGACCGTAGGTCTAAAAATAAGATCCCACTTAGATTTACCAGATCCTAACAGCCCGTAGCTTACTTGTATATAATAAACAATTAATATTCATGAGTTGATATAATATTAAGGCTTTGATGTAAATAAAAGAACATCCATATTCTCTGACTTTTGTATTACCAGAGACCTCAAACTTAGAGCGCTGTGAAACAGTGGGATAAACCATTCATCGTCTGTTAGTTTGGCTGGCTGCCAATATTTGGGTAGCATGACTTTCAGACGGTTGGACATTTCTTAAATCAACTTATTACAGGGGTCGGGCTGTAGAAGATTAATCATTCTCGATTTGTGGACGGACCGAGAAAACGCAGAATGATGCAGTGGCTAGTTTTAGATTACTGGACTCTTATGATCAGCCGAAAGTCAAACCGCCTGCAAACCAGAATACTCTTTAGGATGTGTGTTACACTTGTATAGAAAAATATCACTGGTACACCGTAATGAATACACGCTAAAATTAGCATCCTTTTGGAAATAAATGTTTACATTGTCTTTCTTCAAAAAGGCTAAAAATAACATATACTAACCAGGACATTAAGACCAATGTCAACATTTAATAGATTGACAATAAAGCTTAGCATGAGTGTACGACATTGTTGAGGTAGTAATCTTTTGTCTCGTGATAGGACAAACTGGAAATAAAGACGTTTCGACCGCTAACTGCTCGTCTTTGTCGGGCAATGTGGACAATCGTCACTTAGCACGTCTTTTATATGGCGTAAGCTGCCGAAGGTGCTGGAGCCGCCGCGCTGCGATATTTGTTAACCTACAAGCGCGAGTAATAAAGTACAGTTGTGTATTTTACATTTGGCGACAGGGAGTTATGGAATCGGTTTCGTCGTCTTCCTGCTTTCTAATGTCAAATTACCTTTGTATACGGACAGTGCGAACTGAGCAGAAAGAAATGCATTGGACATCATCTGGAAATCTGCTTGGTGACACTGATGACAGCGTGTTGATGAACAACTGGCCCATGGACAATCTATTGTTTATGTGTGAAAAAATATGTTTGTATAAAACAGTTTCTATCAGGAAATGTGCACTTCAAAATATACATTACGTACTCAGACACACACACACGCGCGCGCGCGCGCGTGCACATACGTACGCAGTTAGACACACTGACACAGAACTTATACATATCATACATGTATGTAATTGAAGAATGGATGTTAGTTATTTAGTAGGAAGTTCTTTTATTTATCCTTCTCTATCTCTTTCTTGTAACTCGCACTCTTTCTCTCTTCTTCACCCCCTCTTTGAGGAGTTTCTTTTAAGATCTCACCATCTCTCTTTATTTCTATCTCTCCCATTATCTCTCTCCCTCTATCTCTCTCCCCTATCTCCCCCCCCCCTCTCTCTCTCTCTCTCCCTCTCTCTCTCTCTCTCCCTCTCTCACCACCCCCCCCCCCTCTCTTCGTATCTCTACCCCCACACACATCGATTAATGAGGACATGTAGCATATGCCCCCCCCCCCCCCTACACACACACACACTGCTCAACACCACCATATGAGTATTTTTTTTTTCCATAATGAAATATCGAACTTGCTTCTTCATGGGGATACTAATTCTGTCTGCCAGGCGCCAACAAATGAACGGAAAGCGAGATTTACACACTGCCGTATTTCCGTAATTGAAACATTTCAAGGATCACATACTATCCACCGACACTGCGCTAATAGTTTCACAACTATTACTATGATAATTCAACGGACAATCACAAATCACCTACTTGAAGTGGTTTGACCTCGCAAATCATCATATCGTTTTCCGCCACGTCAATGTTATTACGACAGGCTGGGTGGAAAATAATGATTGGAATTAGGATGTTTTGATGTTAACACGACATCTGTGAGGCACGCTTACATGTATTAAAGATATTGCATGACAAATTAACTGGTAACAACACATTATTGTTTTTGTCCTGTTAAAGGCCAGGGGACGCTGAATGCTGTAAAAATGTATACAGGTACATTAATGAATAAAGGTTAATATGTAGATAGCTGGATACATAGATATATAAATAGTAATTACATACATGCGTAACTTTATATACCATACAGTATTATACATTTATAATAATACCTGTATGTACAGTATATGTATCCATATACACATGTCCATGTGTGTGTAAAAAAGAGATTGACCAATATTTCCAATAATGTGTATTGTTGAATGTATGATATATGATCGAGATACATCACGAGTGACAGGTTGATGGAAAATAAAAATAGATGGATGGATAAACATGAACACAAAATGCACACTTCTGCTTTGAATTATTTACACGTATCATAATCCTTCGTGAATGGACGGCCACGGTAGAAGCAAGGTCTTTAATGATTTATTTGGAGAGAGATGGATAGAGATTGAGATGACCAGTACTACATGGGTGTATGATAAATATACATAAAGAGAGCATACCCACACAGGAAGACAAAGAGAGAGGGGGAAAGAGAGGGGGAGTGAGATAGAAAGAATGAAAGAAAGAAAGAGAGAGAGGGAGAGGGGGAGAGAGAGGGGGGAAGGGAGGGAGAGAGAGGGAGAGAAGAAGAAAGAAAGAGAGAGAGGGGGAGGGAAAGAGAGGGAGGGGGGGGGGGAGAGAAAGAAAGAAGGGGAGAGATGGGGAGGGAGAGACTGAGAAAGGGGGTGGATAATATCACACGGAATAATTATGATTAATCAACGAGTGAAAAGAGAAATATTTACAATGTATCAAATCTAGGGATGTAGAAATGCGACAATACTCCAGCATTCCCTCGTAGTATTGCAGTATGTATACACGACTCGCGCGTCCCTTTGTACACATCTACGCATATACGGACAGTGATTTCATACAGTGCGAGTTGACTCACCTAAATAGCTCTTTCCGTACCTCCTCGGCAACTATATCCGAAAACTGGTCCCGAGTTAGCAGGGTGATGTCACAGAGGGTGTACCTCGTTAGCAATGATGCATCATCTCCACAGGCAAACAACGTGTCTCCTTTTAGATCAACCACGCCAGAAATAAGCAGGCAAGGGGAGAAATGGTGCACGCTTTATAGAGCGAGTGAGTGTGTTCTAATGCGAACGCCACACGTCGCTTCATACCGTGCGAAGAACAGCGTGATAGTGGACGTGGGTTGTCATCTAGCAGACGACACTGCGCGTGCGTTAATTTGTGCAAGGACGGGCAAAGGGTGCGAATTATGTGCGTGCACGCAACGCGCTCGAGGGTACAACATCTCGTTAGTAACTCGTTAAAAGGAATTGTGTAAGACCTAGCCCCTAGCGATATCCTTTGCGATTTGGTGGATACGACTGGGGGAGAAGGGAGGGGCAGTTTGTGAGGAAGGGGCAACGGCTAGCGGTTGGGGAAAAGGGTAGGCGGCCTCGAGGGCAGTTTAGGTTCGGTAGATCTGGGGTAGAATCATGGAAGTAATGATTAAAAACAATTATACGTTTATTATCAAGCTCACAGCCCGTTACCGTTTGTTGTGTGTGTTTCTTTCGGAAATTTTGGAAGGGGGTGGGGGAACAAGGATTTACTATCGAACATACTGATATAGGCCGTTCAAAGACGCTTGACGGAGCAATAACAAAATCATCTTTATCTTGTGAAAAGCAGAGGGTACACTGCGTTTGTGTACATGTGGAGGTAAGTGTGAGCTAAAGAAACATGGCGGCAGGTGATCCAATTTCATTCAGAATGTTATGGATGCATTGTTCATTCATTCATTATTTTGAAAGAGCGACAATCGAGAAAGTGCAAAACGTGATTGCCGCATTGTGTTGATCAAAGCGGATATCCGATAGGAGGAAACCGAGCACTTATCCTATCACTTCATCTTCCCCGTTGTCTCCTCTGACCGAAATGACCTTTCGACCTTCACTCGTATCAGGCAGGTGCTAACGCGCGTTCATGAACGTAGACTTACGAGCACAACATTACATCATATAAACACGGCGGTACTAAAGAAGAACATAATTACAATGCCCACCCCCCCCCCCCCCCACACACACACACGCCTCTCGAAAAGACAAACACAAGCACGCACATACCTGCACATACACATTCGCATGCTTCCAATCCAGTCATGGTGAAATATAGCTGCATCTTTTCTCAATGTTTTGTCATTGTACCATCTATATTTTGTATTGAAGACAAATTTGAATTTTAGCTGAATTATTTTAGCTGAAGTTCCAGCCCCCCCCCCCCCCCCCCAAGGATCCCATAATCATTACCACGGTCTTGCCTCACCTTTAAATTAAGACCTGAAATAAAATAAATCAAATAAAAATCCCCAGATCAGTCCTTCGCTCATTCAGTAATTTTCTCTGGAGACCGCATATGTAGCTCCCTCATGTGCTCTTTATCACCTCACTCGGATACTGCTCCCTTATTCTGTCTCCCTATATCCTATTTCTCGATCCTGTCACCCCTCCGCTTCCCATGTAATCACCTTTCATTGACATCCTACGCTTCAACTGTTCAAAGTTCTTCAACCTTCCTCTCCGATTTCGCAGCAAATTCAAGCAATTTTCGTATTAATTGAAGTTCGGTGCGCTCAAATTCCCGCTCTCTTATAATGAACTCATCTTCCCCGCTCAAGGAATTCATCTTTTCGTCTCTCAGTTGGATTACGAATGTTCCTAAAGACAGTCTCGATTCCAGACGTGTGACTTCGTTTTTCCCCCACTGCCGTCTCTTACAAGTTATCCTATCAGAAAAGACCGTGGCACGCATGTGGATACATGTTGATTTAGTTAAATGTATTCAATAAAACGTCTTGGAAGCAGTCCATCATCGATTCTAGTTCAACGCAACGAACAAGGATAAGTGGAGTGCGCGTGAGAAACTCGGAATGAGGAGAATAGAGCAAAGGTAAGGTGGAAGAAGAAAACCGGGCTTTTGGGAAGAGGAGGAGGCGAGGCGAAGAAAATAGCAGTACGTGAAAAACGAGGAACGCGGATCAAAAGTAGATGCAGATACACTTCAAGATGTTGTATTGAAATTAAGTTCCGAAAGGTCAAACTTGTCAAGGAACAAATAAATACGGATCAGAAAAGAGGAAAGTCGCACGGATTGAAAATGGCAATGATGTAATGCTTACGAGATGATGGACATGACATACAAAAGCACACATACAAAATTAATACACAAAGGGGTTCAAAAAAAAATAGAAAGATGGAGACAGAATAAAAAGGAACAAAAGAGAGCGTAATAGAAATACAAAGGAAGGAGAGAAAGAGATAAATACATACACGAAAGAAAGATATAGCGAGAAAGAGTAAATTGATGAAGATGGGAGAGTTCTTGGCGGATGGGGATGGGCAAGCTAGAGAGGGGGATCAAGAATAGTACGAAGATGCCTAGGGTTGCCGTGGTAACCAAGTGCGAAGCAAACGAGTCGGCGTCCTAAGCCCTCATCTCCAGGGTAGTCACGTGACGACGTGGCGCACGAAAGACCCCCGAAGTCCCGCTGGGATTAGAGCCGATGATCCCCTCTCGTATCCGCCCCGCCTTGGCTGCATGACGTCATCGTGACGTCACGGGGGATGTGTGTGGTTCATGCTAAAAGAGTGCAAAGTTGCTGCAGTGCATTTACGTATTGGAGAGTTTGTGCAGATGTTTCGCACCATAAATTGAGTGCAGTTTGTTCAGTCACCTCATTCGGTTGTCCTTTACATGTGTTTGTAGGTTACGCCTTACCTCCTTGGCTAGATAATGCTTTACAGTGTTCATGCGCAGTACATACTTTATACTTGATATATATTCCAAATATGCTATGGTTAAGAACGTACTCATTGCTATGTCAATGTCACTGATTTTCTTTCTTTTAATTGCACATGCCATTTCAATTCTAGTAATGACCATGGCCTGATCATCGTCCTACAGTAATCCCCCGCCCTCCCCCCCCCCCCCCCCTCTCTCTCTCTCTCTCTCTCTCTCTCTCTCTCTCTCTCTCTCTCTCTCTTTCTCCACATCTCATGCGCACTCGTTCCTTCTCTATATTCACTCTTCCCGCCTGTCCCCACGAACTCCAAAGACGCAGTGCGAATGTGTCACTACGATTCAGGCCACGAACGATAACTGATAAGTGAAATGAAACCATACGCACTGGCGTGTGAACCTGAATAGAACCACAGTCTGTTCTGGTGCAAATGTTCTCGATTCTCTTCTCTAAAATTCGAATAAAAAAAAGAGCAATTACATAATGTGGACATTTCGAAGCTACTATCTTACGCCTCTGCAGCGGCCGTTCCTCGATCGTGTGGCTAGTGAACTGTCGCTGTGTCCACTGTGACCACGAGATGGCGCTCTTGATTGATGATTTATTTAAACATTGATACATTAGACGCATAAATATTAGACCATTGGAGTACGAGTAGGCCCGTGATTAAAACACGTTTTTGACGCACTCTAAATAAATATACGCACGCTTAAATCATAAAGGGGTGTAAATACTAAAGCTCCTCATAAGATAGGAGAAAATACTCTTTTAGAACTTTTGTCACGACAAAGGAAGTAGCAAAAGGGGATTGCCTATTGTATGGTGCTAATAACCTTATCCAACATGCATGAAACTCTTATCGATCTGTGTGATTTTTTTTTTAATTTGCTGCATCTTTCCAAAGTTGCTCATATCTTATGTGAACTGTCAAAAAAAAAAAAACAACGAAATATACCCCTATGCACTTAAATATTTCAAATTGTTATTTTTCTTTAACCTATGTAGAAGCAACACGGCTTTTTAAAACAGAGGGTGTCGCCTCGCCAGTATGGACAGTGTAAACAGGTTTCTCTAATTTCTGCCTAGCCTAGATACTAGGCTGTGAGGTGCACGGACACAACCCAGTCTGTTAACTACTAGGTCTGGTAACACAGACTACACCCGAATTCCATCCTGCCTTATTCCTAGAAGGAGCGAGGACGGGATCAGGGCATAGTTTCTGTTACCAGACATAGCTGTCAATCGACTAGGCTGTGTCCATGCACCTCACAATCTAGTTCCTAGGGCAATATCCCCTATCATGGCATTAATGCTGATTAAAGAATGTTATAGAATTGTTTAGCTACTGGTATTTCAGGTAAAACATATTGCAATCACCATTGGCAGTCAAGGGCAAATCCTAAACAAAATAAAGGTGCTCGCAATGAAAACTGAACAATGAGAGAAATCAATGAAGAGTGATAGTCTTTGAATATAATCAGACTTTTACTTTTAAAATACATCACTCGATTTGTATTTCTGCTGTCATCATCTAGTCGTATTTTTGAATGATTTTATGTAATTTGCGTGTGTTATGATTTCATAAAATGTTAATTTTATTTATATGGAAGAACCTGATGTTCTTATGTTTGATTTTTAGTATCGTTAGACAAAATGTTGACTACTATCTGACTATGAAAGACCAAATAGACACAACAAAAAAGTAAGTCCCCCCTAAGCAAAATAGCATAAATTTTTTTATCAAAAAGGCTTTTGGTAGAATAATTTAGTATAATTGTTCCTTACCTTATTGGCTAACTTATGTGTAAAAATCACAGCAATCCAATTAGTCAGGCATGAGTGGGCACATTTTAAACGCAAAAAATCATTTATCAAATGTCACAAGGGTAATTGTTAATGCCGGTTTAACAGTACATTTAGGCATTTCTGTGCGATTTCTAAAGTGTATTCACTCAACCATGACACGAAAATAGCTTCCTATGTTTACATAAAAGGTCATGTTACATCTTTGGCAAAATATCTAGTTTTTTTTTTAAGTTTCAAACTCAAGAGGGACGAGTATTTGTTAAACGGTGCCCACTCAACCGGAACAATGGGTTAAGGGTCGGTATAGGCATGATATGTTAAAGTGCATCAAAAGATGGATGAAAACCAATGAAAGGGCATAAATTATGCACCAGAAATGGAATTAATCAAAACAATCATATGACGGAGTCCTAAAATTACCCTTGTGACTTTTAAAAAATGACATTTTTGCCTTTAACATTTGATCACTCATGTATGACTAATTGGATTACTACACAGAAGTTATTCAATAAGTTAAACAAAAAAATCGTGCCAAATTATTTTGCCCAAAGCCTCTTCGATAAAAAGTTATGCTATTTTGCTTTAGGGGGAGACTTACTTTTGTGTGTGTGTGTTTAGATGGGTGACAAATGGGTGTGTGTGTGTGTGTGTGTGAGGGGGGGGGGGGGGGGGGTTGTGAACACTGTACTCTAAGCACATCCGCCAGCCCTGTAAATAGCTCCCTAGACTTTCATAACGATACAATAACGATTACAATATGAACCTATTTTTATTACAATACTAGTAATTATCATGAAAGTACTGCAAATCAATGATTCATGTATAAAAGAAAGAGTTTTCTATTATGAAGAGCTTTATCGCAAAGTGACCTAACTGCATTGTATCTGTGTGCTTTTTTATGCATGAATATTAATGTAAAACTTCGAATAATGGTCTTATCTTCTACTGTATATGAGCCGAATAGTAACGACTTGGCACATTCATTTCAAATCCAGCCATATCAATTTTCCTTTAAAAACACATTTTTTTTTTTTTTTTTTTTTTGCAAAACGGGTTCAACTCAATCAAATACTAAGTTTCTTCTTTGTAGTGTCAGGACCCTCTACATGCTCTATTTATTCAACATTGCTGGATAACACAACATCACACACTCACATGCTAGTGTACATTCATACACACACATACACAAACTCACACACACACACACACACACACACACACACACACACACACACACACAACGCATGCCTTTAGCATAGCTTATTTTAATTCATCTCACCATTTCTGTAATGTAGCAACACATGCAATATATTTAAAATGGTCCTTGTAATAATGACCTATCTTTTTATGAATGTATACATGTGTGTTATATATTAGTAGGCATGTGTGCGTGTGCGGATGTATTCATGCGTATGAGAGAGAGAGAGAGAGAGAGAGAGAGAGAGAGAGAGAGAGAGAGAGAGAGAGAGAGAGAGTAAGTTGGTGTTGGTGTGCTTGCACTATGTACAAACAAGCCCTATTTCATGTGTGTGAATGTTTGTACAAATGTTTGTACTATTTGTACAAATGTACGATCGGTGACCAACATCCGTTCACCCACATAGTCACACGCATCCACCATTCTTGGCAAAAAGGCATACATGAACAAGACTTGTCATGAAAAGTTTAATGTGAAATATTAACATTTTTATTACGTTTTGAAGAGCACCACAAATCTGTACAAAATGGGTCAAGTGTTATTTTGGGGGAAATTGTTTTTCTTTCACATTCTCCAGTGTCAAAGATAATTTATGTAACATTCGAAACGTGGATCACAATTCCATTTTTATTCAAAAGGTTGGCGTTCTTCAACAGCAACGTTACTGTAATATTATCAAAGGGATGTTTTTTGTTGATGCAATCTTTTGAAGTATACCTATCGCATTGATCTGAAAGTACAGTCTGTCTGTAAAAATGGGATGATGGCGCTGTACTCATACAACTCGTCAAATGTACACTTTTACGGAAGATTATAACAAAGTTCGGTCAAACACCAGTCACGTTGCGCTATAAATCAGCTTTCCATCACGCTTGGGGGAATGTGAAATTACTTTGCATTTCACACTGAGTCTGTCACGCTATTAACAAAGATTTCAGTCACATGTTAGGTAGCAAGTTTATGCAGCGTCGGCCGTTTCAAGCATACGAGGACGCGGCTGGAATCGAGGGTTGCCGGTACCTGGCTGGCCTGGCTGCCCGCCCATACCCGGTTGTTGTGGGCCCATACCTGGTTGTTGTGGGCCCATACCAGGTTGTTGTGGGCCCATACCGGGACGACCACCCATACCTGGTTGTTGTGGGCCCATACCTGGTTGTTGTGGGCCCATACCGGGTCGACCACCCATACCTGGTCGCTGTCCGCCCATACCGGGCTGGTTCATGCCGGGTTGTTGTCCCGCGCCGGGAGGCAAGTTCTGTCCGATGGCGACCTCACACACGAAAGCCCTCATGGATGTCACTGCGGCCAGATCCCACTGCGGTCCGACTCCGGGAGGGGGTTGTCCAGCTCCGGGTCGCGGCATCGGTCCGGGGTTCTGACGCTTCATTATTGGCGCTGAGCCTGGGGGTCGCGCGAATGGGTTCGCAGGGTCAACCGGCCACCTGCCTCCCATTCCCGGCCGTCCACCACCAGCTCCGCCTCCAGCGCCGGCGCCGGTGAAAGCAGAGAATCCGTTGGGGTAGGCTGGAGAGCCGTCTTCCCAGAAGTACGGGTTCTGGGTGTTCCAGCCGAGCCAGATCTCGTTCTCCATCTGGTTGTCCTGGGAGAAGCTGGCGACCAGCTGGTAGACCTCGAAGTTCTCCATGGCGGAATTGACGGCGACCAGAGAGCCCATGGCGGCTGGGCCGTTGCCGCAGGGAGTCACCATCTCACAGAACTCGCTAGCCATGTAGTACGGTACACGCATGTTGAAATATCTGTGAGGTACAGAGTATTAGAGAAAACAAAACACAAAGTGAAAATCAAGACATACTTCTTAGACGAAAATTAGGCTAAAAGGGATACTTTACTCTGAGATAAGTTGGTTTCAATGAAAACACAAATATTGAAGAAACATGAAGGTTTGACGAGAATCCGCCAAAGGATTAAAAAAGTTATGATCTTTTGAAATTTTAATTTGCTCTCACTTTTTCGAAAAAAAAATATATGGAAGAGCACCTCGTACGTGACGTTACAAAATTAAAATTTCAAAATATCATAACTTTCTTATCCTTTGACGGATTTTCATCAAACTTTCACTAATATGTTTCTTTCATGTTTCTTCTTTCATTGAAACCAACTTAATGTTCAGGGTTAACTACTACTTTAACACGTTGGAGGTGCGTTCAAATAGGATTTGATTGGCAGAATGTTAGTACTGTAACCATGGTAATGGGAAGTCCACACGGTTCCTGACGGTTCATGAATATTAACAATTTGCTTGCCAAATAAACCGCTGCTCTATAGAAGCTGTGTGTTATGCTTGTTCAAACAGGCTCAAAAGGCACACAGAGAGTTAACATCGTTGCCATGGTTGCATGGAGAAATGTCCCTGCCCTGCCCCGTCGGGATATGAAATATTAGCACAACCATGCCATCAGGACCGATGGCAAGTGGTTATGGCAACCGATTGGGAGTGCAAATGCCGTAATGTGGTAAGAGAAATACGTGTTTTGAGGATGTTGAATGTTCAGAATACCAACGAGGAATCGATTACTAACATTCTGATGTTAAATTTGATCAACCATTTCCTTAATGTTTCAGAAGTTCTAACAAAAACTCGATAGAAAGAATTCAATGATTATTTTGTTAATGTCCTTCACAGTTCGGCATCAGCTGGTACTAAAAATATAGGACTATCTTTCCTCTTTTGCAGTCACGTTAGGAAGTTGATAACCGGCGTCATTGGATCGTTCCTATGGTGACTGCAAACAAAGAAATGAATTCAGAAACAGTCAACTCCTTTGGTCCTCATGGTCCTGTTCCATAAAACTTACCATTGACGGTAACTTTGCTACCAACGACAATCTTTTATGGAAAACCGTGAAATTCATTGGCTGTCAAGCTGTGTTACCAGTAGTTGCCATTGATGGCAGAGTTACCATGTATGCTAAGTTTCATGCAACGGGTCCATGTGCTTGCACACTGAGTGGCTGCAATAAACATGATAAATTCTTGTAGACTGCAGTCAGATGGGAACTTGATCTCCAACATTCGATGCTACTGTGATCGTACTTACCCTTTAACAGGAATTGCACAAGACACGTGACAGAATGCAATATTGAAATGAATTTCCCAGCTTCGATTGATTGGATATCACTTTATTTGGGATGACATGATGCTTCACACATCACACATCTTCCCATGATATTTATGCCCCCCCCCCCCCTCCTCCTTACTATTTCTTGGAATGCTTTATAGGGAGTGGATGACGACGTGTGCCGAGTGTTGTATGGTCAGGTTCCTTGTAAAATGATGTTGATCTTTCACAAATGTCCTCTTTACAGCGCTTATAAAACAATGAAGTTGTTAGGGAATTGTTCTGATGATACATGTACATTGTAGTCATATTTTCTTGCCGTATGTTAAAGGAAGGGGAAGGAATCGATCACGGCCCCACCCTTACACATGACTACCAATTTCCCCATATGTACTGGTAGCACTACCACAAGAAGATGACTTATTCTCGGAACAAACACAAATCACCCCCCCCCCCCCCCCAAAAAAAAAAAAAAAAAAAAAAAATGTCTCACCGAAACAATCTTGCACAAATGAATGACAAAAAATGCAGTTCTAAGCTCAATATCGTATTTTTATTACAATCAAACATTTACTGAATGAACCAAAATATATACAAGACTGTTCTGTTTTGAATGTAGTTACGCGTGTTAAGAATTGTAACACTTTTGTTCTGCCGTGTGCGAAATCGTGACATTGAAAAGGTGAACATGATTATTTCTATTCGGTCAAACATATTTTCGTATATATTTTCTCCTAAAGAAGTTACATTACTACTATTGCCCACACACTGATTGATATCTCAAGACATTAAAGAAAAAGTTTGGGATCTTTAAGACACGATTTTATATTGTTTATAGTTAATTATTGACTAGCCTGCTTCCAAAAACATAATTGAAATGTTTTTGTTCCTAAAGAGTTTATAAGATAAAGCAATGTTTGTAACTATTTGCTTCGGATGAAACTCTTAATTAATTTGTTTTAATTATCACGAAGCAACGTGTCCATGACCGTCACACATACGATAGGCGCCTTAACAAATTGATTGGTAAATTTGTTACCATATTTCAATTACTCGTACAAAACATATTTTATATAAAAAAAAAAAGATCTTCCAAGAACAGTTAAAGATCTTCGTTTTCAGGTGAGGTGACAAAGTGTTCATTAAATGAATTTCATCACACAAACATTTTATCAAAAAGCGCTATATAAAAAATTCGTTGTCACATTATGTTCCTGTTCGGTAAAACGAGAGTTGTTTATTGTCTATGAAAAAAAGGTTAACTGTTCAGAAGTTTGTCTCATCGCGTCCTTGGTACGGAGACTGTGTGACTATTGGTACAGACGCGGCTGGTTTGGTCCTCGGTTAGGCGGCTGGTTTGGCTGATTTGGTCCACGGTTAGGCGGCTGGTTTGGCTGATTTGGTCCACGGTTAGGCGGCTGGTTTGGCTGATTTGGTCCACGGTTAGGCGGCTGGTTCGGCTGGTTCGGCTGGTTTGGTCCTCGGTTGGGCGGTTGGTTAGGGCCCTGGAAGGGTGGTTGGTTTGGCTGGTTGGGACCCCCGAATCCTGGCTGGTTGGGACCCCCGAATCCTGGCTGGTTGGGACCGCCGAACCCTGGTTGGTTGGGACCCCCGAAACCTGGCTGGTTGGGACCGCCGAACCCTGGCTGGTTGGGGTTGTTGCCCGGCCGGTTGGGGCCACCGAACCCTGGCTGGTTGGGGTTGTTGCCCGGCTGGTTGGGGCCAGTGATCGTCTGGCCGATAGGAACCTCGCAGACGAAGGCGTGCGTGTGGCCGGTCAGCTCGGACAAGTACCACACGGGGCCGTTTGACGGGGGGATAAACCTTCCATTCGGCAGACGGCGTCCAGGGATAGTGTCGAATTCCCTACGCATGATTGGGGCGAAGCCTGGCGCCACGCCGAATGGGTTGCGGGGATCGACAGGCCAGCCGTTGCCCCCCGTAACTCCTCCACTGACGAAAGCTCCGAAGCCGTGAGGATACGCAGGGGTTCCGTCCTCCCACATGTGTGGGTTCATGCTGTTCCAGCCCAGCCAGACCTCTCGCTCCATCTGGTTGTCTTGCGAGAAGCTAGCGACCAATTGGTAAATCTCCATGTTCTCTTGCGGTGAGCCGACGGAAGCTAGAGAACCCATTTTGGCCGGCCCGTTCCCACAGGGGGTCACCATCTCACAGAACTCGCTGGCCCAGCGATATGGAAGCCGAATGTTGAAATACCTGCACGGAAAAAACATAAATAGGAAGAGAATGATTACCCAGCCACCCGAACCACGTCCAATCACCAATAGATCTGGTTAAAGCTGTACTTTATGTAGCAACAAATCGACTGTTTAACGAATCATAAACTGATGCTGCTTGTGTAAAAGTGTAATGTCATTGTATGGATAGTTTAGAGCAAATACCACGTGCACTCCTTATTTCTGGAATGAAAATGTAGCTTTATCAACAGTGGGCAATGATCATCATGATCATTCTTAATCATAACACAGCTACAACAGCAGACTTGTATACTTGAGCGTGTTAAGTTGTGGGTTAGGCTGCTAAGCATTATGATGATGGCGCTGTCACTAGTTCAGACTTATATTAGCATCATGCATGTGATGAAAGTTAAAGTTGCAAACAGTGAAAGAAAATGAGATAACTATCATGAACTTAGCATAAGTGAATAAAGCATCTTCAATGTATCGGTTATATTTAGCAGCAATGAATATTCAAGTATTACAACATGAATTGATATATCAGATGAAAAAAATCCGAACGATATGACTCTTATAAAAACTAAGATGGGCTGAATTATCAAGAAGTAACAGATGATTCAAAAAATGAAATTAAAATGAATTAAAATGGTTTAATGAATATTATATTTTAGTGAGTAACTTTGTAGGGATCATGCTCTAATGCTTGCAATTATACAAACACAAAATCAAAACTACAAACCATACAGAAACACAAAGGGTACAAAATGTAACACGAAAACAATGTATTTGGTTATTTATTGAAACAATTATCCAGAATCATATAAAACAATAACGATTGCAAACATAATTGCACATTCTCTTCATCTGTTTTTTTGAGATTAAGAAAAGGCTTACAATCATGTATGTCATTGCAAAGTGGGAACATGGTATTTTCCTTTAAACATTTGTAATAGGTAGCATTGGTATCAATCATATACAGTCACTTAGACTTCCAATGTACATGTATACACAAAAGTATAAAGTACGTTGCTAAAATCGTTTAAGCTTAAATCAAGTATGATAAGAAATAAAAAGAAATAAGGCTTGTGCTGTTTTGAGGTTCTAATCAATCGATAATGTGTAAAAAGATGTTTGTATTTTTTTCCTCTCAAATAGCATGCCTCTAGCGTAATATATATTATAACACACGTTATTTCCTGAGGAATCCAGTCACAAGAAACCTTCTCTGACCTAAGGAAATTATTGAACATTATAAATTATTCTAAGGCAGGCGTGAGATAGATAACCTTCCACAGATTAGTGTGACTAATGGTAACTATGGGTCGGTTTTTTTACCCACAATCACTAATTGATTGGAAATAATATCCATGACAAATAAACATCATTATAATTTTAGCTTTTAATTCTACTTGGGAACAAAGAATACATAAATTAATGGAACTGTACATCATAAAGCAATTTGTGCTGACAAGATTTATTAAGTTCTTAATCTGATAGCACACTATCCATATGAAAAAAAAAATGATGGCTCACCTCAGATGGCTATTTTTCAGATTTGGTAAATACATTCGATATTGGTAATTTGATTGAGCATTGTTGACAAAGAGTTGAATATACCAACGAATTTCTTTCTTCAACAAGAGAACTTCAAGTAAGAAAAACATCCATAGCTAAATGTAATTCGGACAATTGATATAAAACAGCTGTGTAGCTTTGACATTGACTACATTCTGTTCCAGGTGCCAATTCTTATAATGTCCCATTTTTAGCCCACATAAATATTCATCGGATTACGAATATTTATGAATATATTACAAAACGTATAAGAAAATTTGTTTTCTTTCAAAGGTGTTATTAGACAATCTGTCTCATCATGAAGAAAGTATGCCCTTGCGATGACGTCATCCAACGTGTGGGTACACCTATGGTCCCGGATGAGCTGTCTATTTATGGGCTGGAGAGGGCGGTCGACCACGAACATGTGTGATCACGTGACAACGTGCATGGAGCCGTGCAGTCGGATACCGACGATAAAAAAAAACAAGATAGATAGATGGGCAAAATCAAATAATAATGCAAAGCAAAGAAAACAATGCGATATACCAACACTCATAACAGGGCAGAGCTCCTTAAATACTTACGATTATTTTCAAGTAATTTTGAATGACACCAGATATGTTTAGCTATATCAGATGGGATAGGTGCTTACAGAGGGACAGATCACTCGAGAAATTTTCATTTAACTTTTAAAGCATTTTATGTAGGTTTCATAACAAAACACTATCAATTTCAAATAATGAACACCAACGATCCGTTTTAGGGTTTAATGCTCATTCGTCTCATTTTATACCATACTGTCAATTCTTTATTTAAAACCAAATTTATGATTCGCAAGTCATTGTCATTCGTGACAGTTAAAAAAAAGGATATTGCAGGTTTCGAAGTGTTAAGGGAATTCATGGTCCGGGACATTGTGGTAAGACGTGGAGAAATGGGACAGCAACAAATGATATTTTGGGGAAGTTCTGATTCTTCTTTGTGGGCGAGTGTTTTTTGGGAAGAGTGTTGAATATCGCATTCAAATGATAATTAAACAAGTATGGTGGGGGGGGGGGGAGGTGGGGGGGGGGAATAGGTACTTACTAAGATCGCGGTCAACCAACAAATATGCAACGTCATCTTTTCCGCGTTTATACGTTACCGAACTAATTGTGGCATGAGCGCATGTACACTTAAGTATAACCCCCCGCCCCCCCCCCCCCAAAAAAAAAGAAAGAAATAATAATAAATAAATAAATAAAATAATGATAATAATAATAAAAAGAAATAAAAAAATGATAATAATGATAAATCAATCAATCAATAAAAATAAACAAAATAAATAAATAAAATAAAATTAAGTAAAATAATGATAATAATAATAATCGTTATAATAACAATGATAATAATGATAATAATAGTCAATAAGTAAATTAAAAAAAACAATAATAATAAAAAATAATCAATGAAAAAATATCAAAATAAGTTTAAGCTCAAAGGCATTTGTGATTTGTGGATGCACCTTTCTCAAGTTTTCCGCAGCAACCTTTACAGACGCAGTAATTATTGTTTCTGACGTCATGTGACGGACGAGCTATTTAAGAAATAACTCAAATGCGGTTGGGTGCGGGATGCGGGGGAGGGGGGCGGGGAGGGGGGGGGGATAACAAAGTCAATTTCTTCATCAGTCTCTCAGGTCTAGAGGTAACTTATGTCATGCGGGGGGGGGGGGGTGGGTGAAGGTCAAAGGTCATAGGGTACCAGGCAGGGACCTAAGATTAAGTAGGAAACAATGTGCGGAGGTTACTGCAAGACGAATTGAACACTGAAAAGGGTGTTCATAAAAAAAAATGAAAATAATACCTGCGTTAATAAAATAAAAAAGACGATTAAATATGCATTCAACGTGTTAATGATGATGACAGACAGACAGCCATGAAAAGTATGACTGTGTAAAAGGAATACTCAGTCAACAATTAAAGAAAAAGGAACAGCAAATGTAATATCCAGTAAACAGAAGCTGCATCTAACAAGCGGAAGAAACAAAATGAACAACGTATCTCACCTTTTTCAAGCAATAACTTTGAAGTCTAGCTCCCCGCGCACGTTTGTAAGCCACGCCCTCGCACGATATAAAGATGGTGATTGGACAAGCAGACGGGTCCTTGGTGACGTCAGCGGATGGAGCGACGTGATTTGCATTTCTCATTTGCTTATTATGACATCACTTGTTCAGGGAATATATCATGTACATAAATTGATGTAAATGTTTTCCCCCAAACACGTCTTAACGTATTTTTTCCACGTATGATACTGTTTATCACCTTTTTAAAAGAGTGAATATTCCCTCAGCAAAGATATTTTAGGTTTGTTCTTGATGTATAAACGGTTGACGTGGTAAATGGAAATATCTTTGATTAAATCGAAAAGGACGATATAATGTATTTCATCTGATTATTATCTCATCAAAAATAAGGTCCGTAAATCAGACAGAATTGCGGCGATGAGCACAATGCATCTAAAAGAGAAGTGACTTGCAATTTTCGGATGATTATGTAAAAATGCAGAAGCAAAGCTACAGACGGCTTATAATTCTTAAAACAATCCTAATTTTCAAGGGGAAAAGAAAGTTTTAAGCAAAAGGATGATTATAAAAGACATTTCTATGGGTGAAGAAATAAAAGATTATATTTGACAAGTACAAATCCACTACCATGAAAATAAAAAAAAGACAAACTAAGCAGAAATTATAAGTAGAAGGACGGAAGCTCGGCTTGAGGGGATACATATTAAGGAATCAGATGGATAACTAAAATGGATATTTTCAAAAAGAAATAAACATGTCATGAAAGAGCACGAAGAAAAGATATTACTGATTTAAAAATGGGTGACTGATAGCAATTTGATATCGCGCATTCCACTGATATCGATATCGCAAGAGAAGTGTGATCGAGATCGAAAAATGATATCGGTATTAATATTGATCGAATCGATATCGATGGCAGTCGAGCCGATATTAGTTTGATCGGCTACAATGCAGCGCAATCCATTTGATCGTGCACCTAGAAAATTATGTTAATGGTGATGAGGCGGAATGAAATTAAGAAAACACCTTCAGCCGCAGCATGCATTCCATGTTTTAGACAAATGATTTTATGATCGCCACATTGTTAATGTTAGTGATGACTTTGTACCGTTAATCAATAAAACAACCGAGTGTGAATGTTACACTTTTTGCTGCGGTATTTTGTGAGTAGAAATATAAATGAATTGCGCATTCGGTGGTTCAACCATTCACATATATTAAAGATGTAGTTATCAATTGATAAAGAAAAGATACGGAGGAATATGAATATGTATTGAGACTCTGCGAGGGGTTAAGGACTCGTTCTACTCTAATATTCATATTACATGCTAAATGGTAGGCATGCAAAGGTCTGGTATTCTTTTCGTACCTGCTCTTCTAAGGGGGAAAACACTTTTAAGGAGTGCCTCTATTGCATTTTAGGTATTTTATAAAGTAAACATGGTGTGCCAAATGGATTCAACAGATTCAACAGATTTTAAGAATGGCAGGCTAGGAGATATATACAATGCAATGCATTGGATTTGTTTGTAGGAGCTGGAACTCAAAGCATTTGAAATTTAGCAATGTATATATAATTATGAGACGTACCTGTAACATGATTGGCCGCTCTGACTGCGTACGTAGTAGGCAGGGCAATCTTGCCCCGTGGCCAGGGCCACGATGCTGGCCACAAACACGAGAAAAACTCCCTTCATGGTTGCTGGTTCCTTTTCCCTCCTTTCTTTATGTTTTGTCTTGTTTTACTTCTCTCTGCGACTCAGAAAGAACAGGCTTGATGCGTTCACGACCAGCGACAAACGAGAATGAGCAAGTCTGTAGAAACTTTTCCCCTCGCTCCTACCCGCGCAATGGGCGTGGCTTCTCACAAACCCCCCACGAAGTTCCGAACGCTCCCCAAAATGGGGTGTGGCTTTTGCGCCGAGCGCGGCCCGCCCCCTCAATGCGCGGGGAGAGTTGCGCAGAAGTTGGGAACCGAGTGCAAAACTTTCCAGCCAATCAGAGGGACTCTCCTACGTTTGACGCACATCCCTCCCAGGCGCGGTGTTCCGAACGGGAAATCTGAGTCAGGCGCGGGGGATTTAAGGGGGAGCCTCTAATTACCCCTCTTGATCGCGACTTCCTGGTATGGCGGGTCAACTGTGTGCGCATGGTGTGGGTGAGATCTCAACGATGCACGGTACTGTCATGCAAACGTCCCGGGTCACGATAAACGCATAATAAGTATGTGGGCCTACAGAGGTAAGGGGGGAACTACAGTCATAAGACATAAACATGTCTGTATTATGTGGCCTTGTGGATAGGCACAGCTAGAACGTGCAGAACATCTATACGTGGGAGCCACGTTCAAATCCATGCTTATGAAAGTCATGCAACCATTGCAAATCTGACGAAGCGGGAGAAAAGGAGATAAGGGAACACGTTTTGCCTTTTAAGAAATTAGGAACGGGAAAAGGGGTACCCCACGAAAAGCCTACTCCTTTGTGGGGCCTTAGACAAGACTTGGCTGACATTAAGCAAATTTAAAGAGAAGAAAAAGACCAAAGCCTTTTATCTGGAAGAACCCTCGCAGATCATAAAGTGACCTCCACGAAAATTAAAGCTCCAAAATTTATAAAAAAAAGAAGAAAACATTGAAATAATGGACGGTCGAAAATAACACCTTGGTAAAGTTTGCCTTTTTACCGAAACAAAAGCTAAGATCCGGCCAAGATTGATTGAATCATACCTTGCATTGTTCGTATCCACGAGGAAAAATGTTGTTGACAGCTAAAATCCTTCTTTGTCATTCAACCTTGCTTTAAACTAATTGCAAACCCGATTTCAATTCTTAGTGCGAACAATTGTAAGGATATACAAGCACCATGTACTTTCATATATAACACTACATAGTACATGAAACACATATTACACAATTGACAAGAAATGGATGACCTTAAAGTATTACAATGCATCTAATGTTGGTTAAATCTTACACAAACAAAAAGTGAACACAAAAATATGCACCCTAATCAACGGAACTGACCTCAAGTCAAGGAAATAAACTGTTTCTACTTTGTAATGAAATCAAGTTATGAGTTATTTTCCACAAGGAAAAGCCCACTCTGAAATCAAGTTGGTTTCAATAAAACAAGAAAAATGAAAGAAAGTAGAATAAACAAGTTTTGATCTTTGAAAGTTTTTATTTTGCGACGTTACGTGCGAGTTGCTCTCTCATATATTCTGTACAGTTTATTTTGAAAATGTCCTTTTCTCAAAAGGATAATATTTGTTTTTTGATGGATCATTAAAACATTTTTTTTTTACATAATACCTTTCTGAAAAATATATTCCTTCATCAGAAAAAGAAACAGAGCAATCTATGTGATATTACAGCATACAACATTTAGGAGAGCACCGCGCACTTGAGGTCACAGTTTTGAACTTTCAAAAGATTATAACTTTCTTATCCTTTGACAGATTTTTGTCAAAAGTTCATTTACATGTTTCCTTTTGTCAGGTTATTTTCAAAGTCTTTTTATTCAGTTAAAATTAAACAGGGATATCGATCTTGTTTGCCTTGGTAGTTTCTATATCTAGACAAATGATATTAATCAAATCTTATTACATAGCTTAAAAACACGGTTATGTTTAGATGAAAACTCAGAAAGGACATTTTATTTTAACACTCAATTTCTTTCTCATCATAGAGATAGTTTACCTTTTGCCTTCGAGGTAATCACATAATTTGATAAACAAGTTATTGTATCGGAATCAAATTACTCATCTTCATAACTAAACGTCCTATTAGGGTGATAACTCTCTTTCTCAGTGAGCGAACCAGTGCGTGAAACGTCGCACAGTGATGAAGAATAGCGCCATCTACGACTGCTTCCCCTTGCATTTGTACACGAAATGAGGAAAATGAATAGAACGTTAAAGGGTTACTAAATTAGAAAAATAAGTTCCCACTAATCTATGTAAAATTATTCACTAAAAAAGAATTTCACATTCGTTTGCCGCAACAAAGTCTCATTTGTTCCTCCCATCTTTTGCTTTACCTTTTTTTTTTCAAATACATTGTTTCTCTTCCCCCTTTCTTTATCCACATGTCTCTTCTCTGAATCCTTATCCCCTTTTCTCCATCGCTCTGTCGCACTCTTTGTTCCCCTTCTTCGTATGCCGAGGTGAGCTTGTGTACATCTGCATAATATTATGATTGCATAACTCTTACCTATAATGATAAATAATTGTTCTTTTTTTCTCTTGTTGACATTTGTAAGTTTAATTTATTTTCATTTGTACAGGACTACACACAATAACCTCTGCTTTGACCGGGATCCTTCCAAATACTTTTGTGATAGTTTTTGTCTGTATGTTATGGGTTTCGGTGGAAAATAAACTGAACTAGAGTCTAGATCTTGTCATCTGCATTTTCAATCCTTCTTCTCCTCCCCTTCTTCTTCTTCTTCTTCTTCTTCTTCTTCTTCTTCTTCTTCTTCTTCTTCTTCTTCTTCTTCTTCGTCTTCTTCTTCTTCTTCTCCTTCTTCTTCTTCTTCTTCTTCTTCTTCTTCTCCTACTTTTTCTGTTTCTATTTTTGTTTCTTCTTCTGTTTCTTTTTCTTCTTCTTCTTGCTCTTCTTCTTCTTCTTCGCCTTCTTCATTTTCTTCTTCTTCTCATTCTTCTCCTTGTCCTATCATATTCTCTGCAGCAGGAAAAAGAAGATGAATACAACAAAATAAGAGCCCCTTTCGGAGGTCGTGTCACGTGTGAAGTAACAGGAGCGTAAACACAATACATCACAATGTCCTTATTTATGTCACACAATGACTTTCACTATCCCTATGTCCGTGTGTGCATTCCCATGTGTGTATGACGCTCGCTCGGGTGACGGGATCTCGTGTGCGTGTTCTCAATTACTAGCATAAATATAGTTTTATCCATTCCTCTAATTATACCTATAAAATATTCTGTAGACAGAAATGGACATGACGGGAGCGTTGCTATATTGATAGTGTGTGGTAATGAACAGATTTTACATAGACATGAACAAATGGGACAGTTTTTTCAAGTATGTTTAAGCACGCGGAGTGCCAGCAACCATTAAATGAATTCAGCTTCATTATAATCTCATTCTAGTCATAAAAGAATGCTTTACAAATATTTTCTCTTTGACCTCGCATGTTCGAATCTGCCGATTCTCTGGGTGATTTTTGCCTGGATTTGACGTATAAACAAAATCGGATGCCCAGAAGAATTTTGGGAAATATCCTCACCCCCATCTACTTGCGCAGTTGTGACATGTCAGACCTACGATGCATCTTTAAAGATTCTATCGATGCATATTGTTACAATATGGCAAAAAGGCTCTAAACGTGATAACAAGTTGCAGTACAAAAGGCTCAATTTCAAAATATTCCGCATCAAAATTCCATTAAAAAAATTGCATGAAACGTTACTTTCAGATATTTTTCTTTCGGAAAGTCACATGAAAAACGTGCCCAGCTGCGCCCAAGCTAGCATTTTCATCTCAAAAAGTATCAAATTTTGTATTCGCTTGTCCTTATTCACTACATAACAAGCACTTAGTGACAAAATTAAAAGTTCAGCAGCGAAAGCTGAAATGTATGCATGTATGGAAATGTGCATGACCTATTATAAAATCCAGGTGAACGTGACGCAATCGAGTATGCATCATATTGTTGAGAGCAGCTGCTAGTCATGAATATTAAGTGGCGGAATCAAACCTTGTTCAAAGAGATGGATATCCATGTACTTAAACATCCTTGGTTTTATTAATAAAAGTATACAGAGGAATGCATGTTGATGTTGTAGCTATAGTGAGAGTCGTTTTGCGGTGAGCACGTGCGTACGTTCATATGACTTTGTATGCAGATATGTGAGTGTCAGTAGGCTATAATTAAGTTTATCCCTAACTAATGTATTCTCAAATGTAGTTATGAAACGACCAGCAATTAACCAGGAATATTCGAAATAATATCCGTATATATTGATTTATCAGTGTCAGAAACTGCATCGTCAAAAGACTATTAACCATGTCAGTGCTAGATAAATAAAATGTATTATACTGTGTGTGGCGCAATAAAAGGTCTTTCGCTTTAGGACAATTCACCCCCCTCCCCCCATGAGATTCCTTCCAAAGACTCATCATCGTGACAAGACTAACCATATATCCCACCGAAATTCATTCTTATTTTGTTGCATGAACTCTTCACATAGTAGCCCAGTACCGTACATCAGGCATTTTCATTGACACTTGCACATTGTGATAATCAAGATAATTCCGATTACTCCTCCGAAACCACATACGACCTTGTCATACAGTGTGCAATGAAATCCGACCCCCTCCATCCCCCTTCCACACACGCACACACACCCTCCCCTTACCTACCATCACCCTAACCCCCACCCCTACATTATTCCTTGATGTTAGGAATATGACTATAACATAACATAATCATAATCCCCTCCCCATAATGCCGGACTTCAACGTTTACAATGTTTACGAACATCGTGGTCACCTTAATCGCTGTATTCCTGTACGGACCAGAAACCACAGCCCTTCCCAGCATCCCGGCACTGAGATCTGCTAATTGAACCATTGATCTCCCCCTTCCTCTTGAGAGAGACAACCTGTACAACGTCGCGAGCCATTGGCATTTGTAATTCGACTACTTCCGGAGCCAACATAACAAAGTCTTCCCATCCGGTAGCTTTGATTGTAGACATAGACAATTGAGACAGAAGGCAGACGTTCTTCCGAAGGAACAATTGAATTAACAAATAATCGTGACAAGAGTAGCCTCATGTGGCTAGTATGGCTACTTGTTTTGCCATGTACTTCTCAGTGACCCCTATACTACAATCTGTTTCCAGGTCACGGAGAAGTCCAGTTCCGGTCTTTCTGGATAATTATTATGTAGATTTTTTTCCCCAAGAAGTCTATCATATGGATCCTAGTGCATACATGAAGTGTACGAATATCATTATGAATTAAGTTTATTTGTTAACAATCAATAACAATTTAATTTCGGATTTACAATGTGAAATACACAATTGAATCCTCGAATAGCTGATAAGTCACGTCACGCAAACTGATAAGGATAGGGGTGGCATTACATAGTCTGAATGGATTCATGTTGAGTGGTATTAACAGACACGTGACCTTTACGGAGAGTGACTTTTGTAAACATGAAGACAATAGATCGACATCCGGTCTTTAAAAGCAGATAACCCTTAAAGGTCACATGTCATCAAAATGTATGTCGATTTAAGTTGATGCAACATAATATGTACATAACAAAATCACTATCTGTTCAATGGAAATATGTGTCCTATATTTTAAAATAGTTTTTCTTTCTTTTTTCTCAGCACTGATAAGCCCCGCCTCCAAAATATCCTCCAGCTCAAGATTCCCCCTGTGACATCACCAAAGGAAGAAATTAGCTGGATAATAATCAGAATTTATGCACAAACTAAAAATTGCAATGACTACCTCCACCTGTCTACAAGATCATCACATGTCTTCACACAATACCATCTGACAACCTTTCATGAGGGAATGATCGTTTCCTTATGTCAGAAATGAGAGAGCTATGTGATGCTATTATAAGGATTTGCAGGTAGTCATTAAAATGTTTTAGTTTGTGCATAAATTATATCCATTATCCTGCTAATTTCTACCTTTGATGATGCCACAGGGGGAATCGTGAGTTGGAGGATATTTTGAAGGCGGGGCTTATCCGTGCTGAGAAAAAATATAGAAAAATTATTTCAAAATATAGGGCACATATTTCCATTGAACAGTTATTGATTTTGTTATATACATATTAAGTTGCATCAACAGAAGTCAACATACATTTTGATGACAGGGGCCCTTTAAAATCCATCACAGCCACCACCCCCCCCCCCCCCACCCCTCCCCCTCCCCCTCTTCCGCTTAGCGACTTCTTGAGGAAAAAATGTCTCCCCAACTTCGGGGAGCGATTTCCGCCCATGTGTACAGGCAGGCTTCTTTGATAAAGGTTGCAATGCGAGATATTGTTTAATTGAAACGATGCATTTGGTCTTACTGTACGGAATGTACAGGTTGTATAACTTATCAAGTGGTGGCCTAAACAAAAAAGAATGCACCTACTCGCTTCATTTGATATCAAAGCAGAACCTGTTTAATCATTGGTATACATTTTAGTCAGTACTTATATCGTCGGCAGGTTGAGGATTGACAGAGCCCAGCACGACTTGCTACCTCGCTGGGTATTTTGTACCTTTTAGTACTATAATACTGGTGAAATCATAGTGTTAAATGGGTGTTCACCGGGCTTTAATCATGGTGTTAAACCGGATAACATTAACAGTATCGTTAATTAATGTAACACCCTTGTTGTCTAGTGTACCAAGTAAAATGCAAAAAGTCTTGAATCAATCTCCGATGATGAATTGAGTCCAATATTTGTTAGGTTCCATTCGATACTTTCTAGCTTTCTAAATCAAATCTAGCCTTTTTGGTATAGAATTTAACTAAAGGGGCGTTGAATATGTAATTATATTGGCTTGTCTTGCATTAGCTTAATACGATTCCGACTGATCGCTCCATTGGATATCTTTAATTTTGCAGTGTGTAAGACTTGCTGAAACAAGGGTTGGTCAAGATGACATTTTAGAGCTCTCTCGTATATATTTCACTGAGTCATGTCAGTTGTGCTCTTGAAATATGAACATTTTCAAACATGTTCAGAAAATCAAATGTCACTCTCCTATTTCAATCTTGACCGACCGCACGTAAGTCGATGAATTCACCGAGAATATATATACATAACGTCATATCTAAAATATTTCAAGGCGCTCCTTTGACGAAGGAGTGGACGTAAGCAAGGCTTCCCTTTGCATTAGGCACGTGCAAAAAAG
Source organism: Arbacia lixula (assembly GCA_963669155.1). NCBI lineage: Eukaryota > Metazoa > Echinodermata > Echinoidea > Arbacioida > Arbaciidae > Arbacia > Arbacia lixula. The sequence goes on from OZ022597.1 coordinate 1,351,177, forward strand.
TTTCCCTCAAAAATCGTTTCTCGCGGGAAGGGCATGGGTGACAAGTTTCTAAAATTTCTGATAGACGATTGTTATCAGTTCCGTCGTCATAGAAATGCCCGATATGAAAGGGGAAAGAGTTATCATCGTATTTCAGATCTGCGTCCATATATAGCCCGCTTGTTTTAAAAGATCTTTTGGGGAAGTAAATCTCGTGGCAGATATCGCCCAATTTAGTTTGTATCATGTGGTCTCTTACACTTTGTCTCGGAGGAAACCAAACTCAAGAAAACGATAGAGCCACAAGATAAAGACAAAGAAATGAACCAATAAATCACATTGCAACTTGTAATCTTCGGGTCAACATTTGTAATGGAGTGATTATGATAATTGAATAGAGTAACAAACACAAGAACGAATATATTTGATTTGATCTATCAATTTTCCGACATATTCATATTTTTATCTTCCGGTGGTCTATCATCAAGTATGAGATGTTTTTATTTTATATCGACTTTATCAAACAGACATCTTTAATAATTGAAATATGAAACTGAATATTTTCATAACCATGTATCCATACGTACATTCTTGCATTAATATCAAGAGGTAATATTAGATTCATATCTTTTCTATATTCAGTGTATCTAGTATGTATAGATTAATCGTTTTAATTTGTTAAGAGTAAGCATTGTTTTATTGGATTTGTATTGCGTTGAAATCTCGGCTTTGAACCATTGCCTTATTTTATTGAATTTGGCCTAATCCATCTATGAGTGTGAGAGTTTTAACCTTCCTTGCCCTTTAACATCTAGTAAATATATTAACATCTATTCAGAAAATATACTAACAGTTCCAATCAGACAAAGAAATGATAACGGCTGAAATATCGTTAAAGTTGACATTGCTTACCATGGGCATGTGATCTATTCTATAAGCGCCACACATAGTCATGTTTAATATTTTGACTGTTTGCAATGATCAAACGTAATACTTCACTTCCTTCAAGTCAGTGACTCACTAATTACGACTAAAAGTCATATTTTCTCTCAAGAAGTGGTCTAAATCGGACCCATATGATGTATAAAAGGAGAGCAGTCATTCATGTACGCATACATCAAACACGAAGTGGGTTTTTAAGGAAATAACTCAGCTGTTGTCTACTTTTCAGAAATATGAAATCTGATTATATGTAGTGAATAATCTGCGTTAATATTTAAAGATCCATTTTAAACTGTGCTCCTTGATTGGGCAACTGTTGTACGTGGGTGTAATCTATTGGCAGACCGTCAATAAAGGGGTGAGTGTGATTTGTCCGGCGCGAAAAATAGCTTTCGACCGAAAGGTCGAACCCCTATATCTGGCCCTTCACCAGGAAAGGGGTTAATTTAAGAGCAGGAAAGGGGCACCCCGTCGGTTGCCAAGGTTACGGCGTGATCAGGAAGGGGGCCAAGTTTAAGACGGGGAGGGTTGTCAAACCGCAGGTCAGGCCACGAAAAAGGAACAACCAGAAAACAGAATCAGAAAGAAGAAGCGAAAGCTAAAAAAAAAAAAAGAGAAACAATGAGTACGTAATAACGATGAGAAAAAGAGAAAAGAAAGGAGAGAAAAAGAGAGATTCAGAGAGTTTGTGTGAGACAGAATGCTGCTCTATGGGAATGTGTGTATTAACCGCTCCTAAATTGCATTTTTTTCTTCATTTAGTACCGCACGAAGAAGATTCGTGTTACGGGATCTTGGCGACAGATTTTTATGGGTGTTGCCCCAGAGCGGGTTTCAGACATCCTTCCCTCCTCCTTACCCCACCCTGTAAGAAAAACACTCGTAAACTCAAGATGGAGAAGAGGAGATGGTGTCTACGGCGGAGAAGGAGGAGGAAGAGGAGGACCATGGCAAAAGCTTAAGTTAAAACCAGGGTTAAAAGATCAACCTCTATTCCTGACAGCAGTTGATTAGCTAGCTCCTGCCGATTCCTGCCGACTCACTGTAAAGAAAGGATGCCATCATTTCCTACTGACGTCAGTTGGGGTTCATGTGCATATTCATATTTCATGCATTTGGGGGCCTCAAGAAGGTCGCGTGGTAACCACGTACTTGCTGTGGTTTTGGTAACTGTTTTGAAGCGATCTCGTGATGATGATCATATCTATCTTAACATCTTGTAGTCACCAGCTCTTGTGCAATAGTCGAATAATACGTCACAAAAACAGCAACTTCAAATTTTAAGGGGGACAGTTCACGTTACTTCTGCCACTGCTGCCTGCTGATAATCCTACTACTCTTATTATTACAGCACTTCTACTAAGTGTTAGAAAAAAAAACACTTTTGACACTACAAATTATTAAAAGTAAATTTTAACTCGAATCAAGCTGAAATCAACAGATCATAAAGTCAAAGGATGTCATTTTTTGAAGCAGCTTTCGTGATATCTAATAATCATCATTCTTGTAATAATCCCCCAAATATTGAATGAGATTTTTTTTTTTTACTTTTGAAGAAATTTTGACCTAAAAATTTGTGTATATCAGATCATTTATTCAGAACACAACAATGAACAAAACGTGTCACACCTGTCAAATCCGCTAGCAACTTCCATCATAGTGTCATTGATAATACATGATGCTTCTTAGAGAAAATAAGTTGTGGGTTGACATGTGTGATATTTAATAGGCATTCGTGTGTTCTGAATTAATTATCTGATACACACAAAAGCGAAAATCTCATTAAATATTCACAGGATTATTACAAGAAAAGTAATTATTGAAATGACACAAAAGGTGCTTCTTAAAAAGTTACCATCTCTTGACTTTATGATGTGTGAATTACAGTTTGTTCCGATTTTTAATTTATTTGTAGTTATCTTTGTCAAATGTAAACCCCAGTATTATCACTACCACTAATATTTGTCGATAGAGTGATGTCGTGTAGTCTATCGCTCCTTGGCCTGTCGATCATGAGGTCGATGGTTCGGCCTCAGCAGCTGCTACATTGCTGCTTCGAACCCAAGAAAAGTAATTATTGAAATGACACACAACTTGCTTCTGAAAAAGTTAACATCCCTTGGCTTTACGATGTGTTATTTGCAGTTTGTTTGGAATTGTAACTCATTTGTAAGCATTTTTCTAAAATTAACTTTTTTAACGACTAGTACTATCACTACCACTATTACTTGTTGATGGAGTGATGTCGTGTAGTAGATCGTTCCTGTCGATCATGAGGTCGGTGGTTCGGCCTCAGCAGCTGCCACATTGCTGCTCCCAACCCAAGAAAGCCACCGGTACCTGGTATAATCCTTTGATCCAGCATTTGTGGTAGTAATACAGGACCCTTGTAAACAGCAGTCTTCTCACCAATGAGGCTACTAGGTGTAATAAGACAATAATTTTTGTTGAGTAAAAGAAATATAGGCGGTAATCTAATACTAAAGTTGAGAAAAGGTGTTGATACAAAGTATTCATCATTAATTCGGCCAAAGAAAGAAGTGGTTTTCTTTAGTGGAACTAAGAAGAATTTGCTTTAAATTTTGTTATAGTATCCTGACACCCCGATATGTTTTGCGGCTCATCGCTTTTAAATTTTGTGATTTGAAATGTGTGATATTAATGGGCATTAGTGTGTCCTGAACAAATTATCTGGTACACACAATAGTGAAAATCTCATTAAATATTCACCGGATTATTACAAGAAAAGTAATTAATGAAATGACAGAAAATTTGCTTCTCAAAAAGTTAACATCCCTTGACTTTATGATGTGTTATTTGCAGTTTGTTTGGATACCCAGTCATGTCAGTGTTGAATTACTCTTTACGGGGTAGCTCATGATACATACTCAATCGAAATACGATATTTTAAGTAGACATTTTTCGCGGTATAAGGAACAGGCGAAAAACATAACTATACTGCATGATGTGGCTGATTAACTGATCAAACTTTGATATACTCTTTCACATATATCAGTATGGATATGTAAACTTAGTTGAGCGAATGATGACCACCAATAGTATGAATGCATGCAAGATTATACCTTGAGCCATCGTGAATACGTGGCACTGACCAATAATCAATATAATGCCAACGCTCTTTTGTATTATAATGCTAACAATAGGTAATAATACAAGCTGTCACGAATTAAGCGCTGGTGAAATTACATGTTGAACGCACATTCAAAATATGCAGTATGATTGTGCATTATGCGTTTTGCAGCGAAAGTTGTGGGAGAGACAACACAATTTGTTATTTCTTCTACATTTTTTTTTAAACTGTAGCATATCATTGGTGCCCAGGAAATCATAACATAGATAACTTGTTAAGTATATCTCGTCATTTTGTTAATGATATCGTCCTTCACATGTACTTAAAATATCTGTTTAAAATGCACTGTCATACAGTAATTTGAAGGAAATTAAACTACTAATTTAATTAAATTGAATTTAATTAAAGCATAAACAAAATGGAATTGTCAATGTGTTTCCATCATGTCCGCACCATACGTAAACAAGGCAATATCCGAACATAATTTGCTTACTTTAGATAGCAAATTTACAGTCCTAGTGACAAGGTTTTTAAACGCTTATGAATTCATTGTGAAATATCCCGTTTTTTCGTCAGAAGTGTGCCTATCTGTCTCTCTATTTGATATGATTTTAACGGAGTCAACTTACGATGGGGATTGCTTCAAATTTCATTTGATTAATTCAGCTTTGCGAGGGGAATTACGTGTCGAAAGGGTTGGCTATTTGTGGCATTGTTGTTGAATACAATAACCAATGTGGTTGGGTACAATAATTGTATATTTAGCCACATGGGTGATTTATCGAAAACCATATTGAAATATCTACCTGATATGTTCCCTTAGAGTTTGGTTGTAGGGGCAACTATTTCCGATAGTCAGATAACGAAATCAATAATTTGTACCTCTACACATACATGTATAATACATATAAGTGACATCTTTGAAAACCTTTTGGTTGACGATGTTGATAGTTATGTTGTTGTCCTTGTTGAATATAGTCATGATAGTGGTTGTGTTGTTGTTGTAGTTTTTCTTGAGTGATGATTGTGGTGATAATGATCAATCAATCAATTAAGCAATCAACAGTTTACTTAAACAATTAAGTTATATTGACGTCACGCCCGTGATGAGTTACAGCGTAATTGCCATTTTTGAGATGATTGAGATATTCCGTCTCTGCCATGCCAACGCCCATCTGTACTCGATACACCATGACCTCATCGTAAAAGCTGGAAAAATATCCAAATGTACTGAAACAAAAATGTACAATGTACATTTGTCGTTGACGCTAAATCTTGGCTATTTTACTTTTCCGAGTTCTATTAAATATATACATCAAATGTAAGTTGTATCACGAACTACACTACTGAGAGGCGCTTTGGTGGAAGAGCACTTAATATGTGATATCGAGTGTTATATCATTTCAATCACGTGCTAATCGCCGCTTGTCCGATACTACGCAATAACTAATATGCATGTGTTAAGCCGTGTTGAAGCCTTGTTAATTTAGACCCATACCTTTTTCAATTCGTAATAAACAAACACTGGGCATTTTTATTTTTTAACAAAAGAGTATGCGTTTCATATTTGTTTTTATGGTACATGAACGTACTCTTGTCATCAGTAAGCGTATCTATTGATTAAATTTGTATGCTTCTGCAACGGACTGGCAGAAATATACGTAATTTCAAATTGGCCTTGCACAGACAACATGAGCTTGATATGTGTTACTGATTACAAATTCGCCCTTTACTTGAAAATAATCAATGTATATCGCGTCACACATGTTTACCCGTGTCCTTCACTAACTATATTCTACCATTTGCAGTGACTCCGTATCTTTTTGAACGGGTGAATACGATAGGTACGTCAAGGATATTCGTGCACACTTTAAGTTTCCTCTCCGTAACAACCATGGACAGCGTTTTCTATTTTGTGCCCCTTCTCTAAAGCTCTTGCTCAGCTTGCCGGAAAGGGGGAGCCAAGCACGTGAATCCTGTCTGAGTCACAGCCTTAGGGGCCCCGTTTCTCTCTATGCATATCATTAAACAGGAGGCGTGGTCTGATGAGCCGTGGTTACACACACGCATGTCGTGTGATTGACAGATTGGTTTAGGCCGCTCCCACTTTCTGGGGGTCCGCCGTGTGCAGAAGTCGACGGCGGGTGCGAGTCGAGGTGGTTGCGATCGTCATTCGTACGAGGAGCCACAGTTGCAACAAGTAGTCGTGACCGTAAACTGTGCTTTTCGGGAGTGGGGACTGGCATAGACAAAGAACACTGAGTGAGAAAGAGAGACAGAGTTGAGAAAACAAAATGGAGGCAACACTCCGCATCGCCTGCTTGCTAGCGGGATTATTATGCGTCTACGCACAGTGTCCACCATCATGGGTGAAGGTGGAGAATAGCTGCTACCGAGCCTTCGGGCAGATGAGGACCTTCGATCAGGCATCGCAGGCATGTAAGTCGTTTACCGGGTGCGACGGGATCTCCCCTGGCCATCTCGCCTGCCCGAGCAGCTTCGAGGAGCGCAGAGCCGTCCGTAAGCTGAGGTTCGATATTCTCCAGCCCCTGCGCGGCAACACCATTGGCGAGGGACAGAGGCTTCGCCCACGTACCGTCTGGCTCGGCATGCGCCTCGGCCAGGGCGCTAACACCAGTTGGGAGAGCTCTGAGATGTACGACAACCGAATGCTCGATCAGCACTGGGGTCCCAACAGGCTGCAGCCACCAAACACTCCGCCGCAGAGACAGAATTTCGACCCCACCGACTTCCGCTGGAATGGACGCTGCATGACCCTGCCGGGCCAGATGCAGATGAACGGAGCCATCCAGAAGTGGGGACACATCGCCTGCAACATGCAGGCCGCCTACATCTGCGAGATCTCCCCACCAGGTACTGTCAACTCCAGCTTCTCCTCAAGGGGTTCCTTCAACGCATCGACCGGCATGGGCCCAGGTATGCCAGGACAAGGCTGGAACCCTAACGCTGGACGAGGACAGGGCGCTGGTCAGTGGCCCGGACAGGGTGGTAACCCACAACAGCCAGGCCGTGGCGGAGGAAACCAGCCTCAGTGGCCAGGACAGAACAACCCAGGACAAGGCAATCCAGGACAAGGCTGGAACCCTAACGCCGGACGAGGACAGGGCGCTGGTCAGTGGCCCGGACAGGGTGGTAACCCACAACAGCCAGGCCGTGGCGGAGGAAACCAGCCTCAGTGGCCAGGACAGAACAACCCAGGACAAGGCAATCCAGGACAAGGCTGGAACCCTAACGCCGGACGAGGACAGGGCGCTGGCCAGTGGCCCGGGCAGGGTGGTAACCCACAACAGCCAGGCCGTGGCGGAGGAAACCAGCCCCAATGGCCAGGACAGAACAACCCAGGACAAGGCGGCTGGAACCCCAACCAAGGCAACCCGCGGCAACCCAGGATGTACCAGCAGATGGCAATGCCATAGTGAGGCATTATACTCCAGACTCTGTTCCTGACTGGCTAAGAAAAGGGAACGTACGTCGAGCCTTTTCTCGACAATTGTCTTCCTATTCATTGCACTCCAGAACGATTTTTCCAGGAGAAGAACGCAGATTGCGATGAGAAAAATACGTCAGGACGAAGGTTGACGTGCCCCTGTGAATAGCACTGATTTAAATACAGCGTCAAACATTGCTTACAGACTGCAGAGCTGTGCAACAGACCCACAGCCAGCGAGACATTCTCGTCTTCCTGGACCCCGATATGAATTAGCGCCCTCTGTGGCTAATCATTGGCAACACAACCGTCGCTAGATATTGCTCCCAATTACAATATGTATATTATGGCACTATTTTCAAGTTTGTATCGCAATTCATTTATAAACTTGAAGACCTTCATTTATAAACAAAAAACAATGTATAATTTGTAATGAAAGTCAAGTGTGTTTCATATTCAATGACTTCTGAATTAAATTAGATTTCAATTAAATGTTGTTGTGTTGATTTCAATCATTTGAAAGGGCTGTATTTTTTTCTCACATGTTGAGTTGTGGTTTGCGAAGCATGTGTTTCTGATATTGATTGCAGGAATGTTCATTATGATAGTGTTGATTTACAATGATGTTGATGTTATTGTCTTTGTTGAATATGATGGTGGTGATAATAATGTGGTGATTGATTTACACGTGTGTTTTAGCTGTTGGTAGTTATGGTGATCTTTTGGGTGATGGTGGTGATGTTCTTGTTGCCATGGTGTTGGCGATGGTGATGATGATGATAATTGTTGTGCTGTCACGGTGGAATATGATGGTGGTAATGATGATTATGTTATTTGAATGTGGTGTTGGAGATGGTGATTTTTATGGTGGTAAACGTTTTTGCCAGCAAAGGATGATGGTTAACGTGTTGTCCTTGTTGAGTGACTATTGTGGTGATTATGATTAATCAACAAATTAATCTATCAACAGTTTACCCAATCAATAAACATACATACATTTCAATAAAAAATCATTGAATCCATGAAACAATCATTCGGATAATTAACCGATCAAACAACTCACACACAAAAAAAACATCAGTAATTAAACGATTCATTTAGCACATCACTTCTCAATGACGTCATACACAATGAAAGATCACTGAAAGGTCAATTAGTCATCAACTGGCCAATCAATCAATTAGTCAATCAATAGAGAAACTAATGCTGCATAGTATGTTAGGTAAGACGATACAGCCCATTGATTTTTTCTACAGACTAAAAAATTAATATTAATATATCTCTACAATCTATTGAGGCAATTTTTAAACTTGCGGAAGAGAAGTAGGTGTAAAGTTACATGGCAGAAGAATTATAGTTAGAAAAGCGCAGAAAATACACATTGAAGAACATGCTTAGAAGAAGACGGAGCAGGTGACTATAAAAGAGCATAGACCAGGAAAGACGTTTTAGGTAAAGAGGCAAAGACAAACATTTTTTGAAGACTAGATTTAACATTTAAACAAATAATTTTGAGACGAGACATCGTTCAAAATAAGAAAAGAGTGCATACAAATTGCAAAAAAAAAAATGCTTTCCAACGTGCACTATGTATTGCTACTCGTGATGCGGATGTTGTTTTCACAAGTTACGTGACGTCAGTGTTTCCCGGGTCATATCGTCAAGAGGTCTGCGTCATTTCCGGGAAGGGGTCTGCGGATAAGACGAAGAGGGTGAGGCGAGTGAATAGATCTAACTTTGGTGTTCTTTTCGTTCTTATGAAATCTCGAAATACAAGCAATTCAAAGCTGGCTCGACATTTATGCGCCGCAACAGCCATTACCAAAGGGAATTCTGTTGTACGTCTGAGAGTGACGGGGAGTGTTAGTAACAAAGTGTGGGTGGGTTGCGAGGGGGGGGGGGGGGTAGGGGTAGGTCAATTTTCGGTGCTTGCGGTAGTTGTTCCCAAAGACCGTAGAGCGCTGCGAAGCGCAAGACTGATTATTCTCTCGTATATACACACAAAATAGTTGAGTACGCTATGGGACGATACCTCCGCTATTTTACTATATATGCAGAGCAGCGCTGCATGGCAAGAGAAATTATGGATGAATCAAGGAATACTTCTAAAAATGTATTGTACCATGTATAAGCTGCTTCCTCCACGCCTCCTTTCTTTTTTCCCCCTTTTGCTCTCACACATCCAGGCCTATACATATTTACACCTGCAATGTATTAAAAAGCAGATGACGTAGCATAATATGTCCGCGTTGATATTTGTTTGCATCCTGTTTTCCTTTCTTTTCCTTAAAGAAAAACATATGTGTATATTATATTTTTTATTTTACAAATTACTTTGCATTTCTAATACCTCGAAAGGGGTCGACAGAAATAATAAATAAACTTCAAACTTTAAAACTTCATCCGGAAACTTGCTATCTAAAATGGCGCCCAAGTCGTACTACAGCTTTTTCGGAGAGTAATCCGTCTTGCGCTGCTTCGCAACGTTCTCGGGTCTTTGGTTGTTACGCATTTTATCATGAGATGTAAGCTGTGAATTCTAGTATGACATTGATTAATTGGACTGCATCAAAGAATTGGGGCTTAGTAAAATTAATCCAACATGATTTGTCAAAGTGAGTTTTCAGAAAGCCGGAAAGAAAATAAGTGAAATTCTGCTTAAAATCATGAAATTTATCAAAATAGCATTTCATTTCTTTTTTGCTACATAATCGAAGTCCTATCTTAAGGTTAAATGTCTCGTTTAAGCACTCCGGCTTTCTCAGTTGATCTTCCTTGTCTGAATAAACACGTTAACACTCATCTTTACTATATCCCATCATAAATGGGAATGCCAACTACGTTACATAACATATTTCAATAAACGGCGTATGATCCCTGTCGTAATGGAGATACGTTGAGCATAATCATCGTCTTTTATTTCATTTATATTCAGTCACTTTATCTGTTTGTGATGAGTTCTCAATGTCTTTTCCCGTCTCTTTTCTACCAATTCTTCTTTTCTTTACTTCTTCTTTGCACCCCTTATTTTCCCCTTCTGCCCTTTATTTCGTATTACCTCTTCTACTCCATATCACATTCCCCGAGTAAAAATACAACTACGTAGTGGCGATGGTGCATCAACAGCAAAGGCGTGAGTGGCATTGCCTTACCTCGCCATTCAAACCTAACTTATTAAGCTATATTCCATTTATGTTCAGTTGGACACACCTTTTCCATAAAACAAATCTTTATTCTGGTAGGACGTTTCTTAAAAGGGCTACTAAATTAGAAAAAAAAAAGTTCCCACTAATCTATGTAAAATTATCCACTAAAAACGAATTTTATATTCGTTTTGCCGCAATAAAGTCTCATTTTGACGAAGATTTGAAAGAACGCATGCCTCTAGTGACGTATGAGAAGTCAAAATGCCATAAATGCCAACGGCGTAAATGAAATGTTTTATTCACGACATTCAAACAATACGTTACCAATGGGAACCCAAAAGCTTTTTCGAGGTTTGTCTGAGTAGCAACAACTAATATATTCAAAGTGCATTCCATCCATTGAATCTGAATGACAAGATACAGGTGAATGCAATAACGCGTTAATACGCAGTTAGGGAGGGGGGGGGGGCGGGGAGTTGTGAATACATTATGAAAATGGCCTATTGTCATGATTGTAGACTTCCGTACAATCTATGGAATTTTGACTTCTTATACGTCACTGGAGGCGTGCGTTTTTTTGTTTTTTTTTTCAAATTTTCGTCAAATTGAGACATTCTTGCGGCAAACGAATGTGAAATTCGTTTTTAGTGGATAATTTTACACAAATTAGTGGGATTTTTTTTTCTATTTTAGTAACCCTTTAATATCGGGGAAAGACTGACGAGTTGAAATTTCCCCTAACTTCCTGCTAGTGAAGCTGCAGTCTGGAATTTGTTAGATTATGTGTGCATACTGGAAACAGATAGATGACCATGTTTTTCCATCGACAGGATAGAGTCAGCTTTACATGTTAAGACATCAGTAGAGAACGTCGAAAAAAAACAAAAACGTGTGTCCAACAGACGATACAATACTAAAACAAAGAGCAGCTATAACTGGTTACTGTTTGATAGTCCGAATGTTCGTTATTCCGAAGGTTCGTAATTCCGAAACACGTAAATTGCCTATACCTCGATGCTCGTTAGTCCGTAAACGAAAAAGGGTTCGTTAATTCCAGCATTTGTGGGGTTATTCCGAAGGCTCGTTAATCTGAAGGTTCGTTAATCCGAAAACTAAATAAGGTTCGTAAGTCCAAGGGTTCGTTAATCCGAAAACGAAATAAGGTTAGTTTTTCCGAAGGTTCGTTAGTCCGAACCTTCGAAATAACGATCTTTGGGAATAACGATCTAAGGGAATAACAGCCTTCGAATAACGAATCTTATTTCTTTCTCGGACTTAAGAACCTTCGGAATAAAGAACCTTATATTGTTTTCGGAATAACGAACCTTATATTGTTTTCGGAATAACGAACCTTCTGTATAGTGAACATTCGGAATAACGAACCTTCGGAGTATTCGAACCTTCGAAATAACGAACTTTCCCCCAAAATTAATCTCTATCTCGAAAAAAATAGTTGTAAGATTGACGGAAACTATCACCATGACAGAACTCTTCTGCCGCCAATTTTAGGGGCTTCTCTTGATTTCAAAATCAGGAAACAAATCGTCTACAAGAAAATAGAAGTTGAATCCTAACAATAAAGAGAACCGTAATCATTGTAATGGTTCTGCGATAATCTGCGCTTCACTATTTATTACCATTATCATTATCCATCATTCATATTTAAGAAACGAAACTATAAAAGTAGGATGATATAATGTATCTATAAAGCGTTTGTCATTTCCAGTTCAAAACGATGTATATTGTTCTAAATGCATTTTAGGTATATAGATTATGCGTATTAATGTGCATTATCTCCACTTGGGTTAAGCGAGCATTCATTGTTGGCTGCTATGAGTCGGTCCATAATTGGTTTTGTAATCCCACTGAGTCTCAATTTACAAATGAAGAGGTTGAGCAATACAAACGATGACTACTTCGCGTCCTGACTGTGTGGTTTGAACCCGCACTCCAAATCTTCAGCCAAGGACCTTACCACAAGGCCAGTTACAAATCACACCCCTTAAGGTATATCACGAAGCATTCTTCCGATCCGTAGCTGCATATTTATTAATACACATGTCGAAGCGCTACAAGGGCGGCAAGTTCCCTAAGGATTGGAAGTTCGCCTAATCTCTCGTGTCTCTGCCAGACGGTCGACATTTCCATGTTTAACCTTTTCTTTACTCCCTCATACATCATATGGAAGCGCGTCATACATCTAAATGTGTCTTCCCAGAGCTTACTCACATGCATTCCTTGACTTACTAATGATAAGGGTGGCGATTGGCAACGACATTGTATCTTTTTAAGAATAAATGTTGACTTGTTGTAGTTAAAAAGAACGACAAAACCACGACAATTGTCTGCGTTGGTTTTGCTTTCCGGAGATCATGGAGATGGCGGAATAAAATGAAAAAGAATTGCAGGAATGTTTGCGAACAGGTCCTCATTCTCACACACAAAAAAAAAATCAGAGCACGAGGGGTTAATGTGGAAACGCTAAGATAAACATATAAAATGTTGTTCTGTTGAGTATATTTTAAATTGAGCACAGCTTCTTTTATAGCAGTCTAACCTCTTCATGCTTTAGCGTTAACTCTTACATATATTTTCCCTACAAATTATAGGTAAGAGTGTTTGGGAAAAAACAGGAATAAGGAATAAAATTGATGAATGAGTGCGGATGTTTCGCCAACATATTGCTAAGTTCCTAACATTATTTGGTAAAGCATAACTCAGCAGAAGGACACTGCTATGTAATCCGACAAACATATGGTCAGTTCTTGTGCAATCTATGTATTTAGCTTTTAAGACACATACTTTATCAATAAAGCATTTTCATATATCCGTATGTTCGCCTAGAGGAACACACAATCTACTACAATGATCGTGATATTTCAACCTTACATTAGGAGGTCTAGAAAACCCCATGAAATTACTTCACAAATCCATGCCATTGGTAACTAGGGACATACTAAGGGAGGCAATTGCCTAAGGAATATCTTCACTGGCTTGTCACATCCCATTTCGCATGTTTCGGCATGCTCTATAGAGTCTTAAGTTGAATAAATCAGATTTTATAGTGGGACAACGTGACCCCGGAAGTAATCTTGGTTTGATATAAAGCGGTTGCCATACAGTCGTTACATCGGTTATTTTACTATGCGTATTGAAATTGACAAATACTGTCACAAATTACATTTCATGATGTGCCGTACAGCTTGAATTCATCAATACTACAAAATAAGTATTAATGCTATATTCAGTTTAGTATATATCTTTTAATTTCCTGCGGGTTTCTATCTCTTTCTTCTTCATCTTTTACTACACTTTTATGATTTTCATGATGCAATTTAAGCTCATCCTGTGTAGAATCTATCTATTCATTGAGTCATTTGAAGGGGGAAATTGATCAGCTTAAAATCCAGACTATTCACAAATATAAAATTACACTGCAAATGTCAGTAGCGTCATGATAGAAAGGTCAATTCTTTTTTTTAACCATTTATGTACAAATAGAAGCATTTACCACACGTTTTACACAATTGACCCTTTTGGCAGCAATTTCTCCGCCATGCAGGGTCTTTAAAACCGGTGATTCACGGGTAAATCCTATGCGACGTGATCAGTCAAACCCTGAGCCTCCTTCCGCTCCAATCCATTTCTATCTGGACCCTGGATTTACAGGGTTGTTACCATAGTGACTGATCATGTCTGATTTCATCCCGTATTTTCCCCTCCCCTTCCTTGACTTGACAATTACATCCAACATTTCTACAAAATGCACACATTAAGAAAATATTCAATATGAAAATATTTATTTATTCATTCATTTATTTATTCATTCGTTCATTTATTAGTACATTTTCCCAAGCTGGCGGTAGCTTCATCAGTGGTTAAAGACAGGGTGTCCCATTTGAAGAAGTCATAAAATCTTCTGATCGCTGTAACTTCGCTTAAAGTCAGTATCCAGTTCTATTTTGAGAGGGATGTTCTAATACAGTTTCTTCTTCCAGTTTAAATATTTTACACAATTTTATTATTTTGACCTGCAAATGGGACACCTCGTCTTTAAACTTTGACAACTTGACAGTTTATAGTATATGGTTCTCCTGAATGCAGTTGAATAGTATGCACAGTTTAGTGAAACATGCATTATGATGGACTTTGCAGAGATTGGGCAAAATTTCTCAACAAATGCAAAAATTTTGCAAAAATTGATAACAAACACAAATCATATCTATCAAAATAAGACTTTATTGCGGCAAAACGAATGTGAATTTCGTTTTTAGTGGTTCATTTTACAAAGATTAGTGGGAACGTATTTTTCTAATTTAGTAACCCTTTAAATACCCACATCCCATTGAGCATCATTTTGTCTGGAACACATTCGTTTTCAGTGGATAATTTTACATAGATTGGTGAGAATTTAATTTTTCTAAATTAGTAACCCTTTAACTTGTGAATACATTCTTATGTGACATACAAGGAGTTAAACGTGTGCTTTAGAGTATCTGCAGAACTCTTTGCGATTTGTACGTAATATTCGTGCAAAAATGCATCAACCATGTCAACGGTGCACAAAAGCTCACTTGAGTATATCTACGCCATTACTGCCAAGCTATGAAAAATACTGACGAGACATACATGTACTTGTGGACAAATATAAGGTGGTCTGTATAAGGTGGGGGTACGAGGCGATCTGGAGATACAGCTCGCTGAAATTCTTTCCACCAGCTCCGAAGCCGTCTCGTACTAGCAGCTGCTCTGAACAATATGATGCATAATATGCGGTTGCGTCACGTTCACGTGGATTTTATAATAGGTCATACGCATTCCTTTACATACATACATTTCAGCTTTCGCTGCTGAACTTTTGATGTTGTCACTAAGTGCTTGTTATGAAGTTAATGACAACAAGCGAACACGACGTTTGATCCTTTTTGAGATGAAAATACTTGGGCTTAGGCGCTGCTGAGCACGCTTTTCATGTTACTTGTCAGAAAGAAAAATATCTGAAAGTAACCGTTCATACAATGTTTTAATAAACCATCATGCGGAGCATTGTGAATTTGAGACTTCAGTACTGCAACTTGATATCGCGTTTAGAGTCTTTTTGCCATCTTGTAACAATATTCCACGATAGGATCTTTATAGATGCACCGTAGGTATTTCATGTATGTCACAACCACGCAAGCATATGGGATGGGGATGTTTCCCCAAATTCTTCTACGCCAAATCCAGACAAACATCATCCAGAGAATTTGCGATATTGAACATTATGAGATCGTTGTAAAGCATTCTTTTATGACTAGAAGGAAAGTACAATGAGTCTGCATTAATTAAACGGCTGCTGGCACTCCATGTGCTTAAACGTCCTTTGTCTGTTTTCGGAGTACATTGTTTAGAAACAGTGGCCTTGACAATAATGCTCAAATGACGTCACACGTCGGCACTCTAAGGTGTATCAATTGTAACTAGGCTCGAACTATTTTTCAAAATTGTCAAAAAGTTATTTTCTAACACCTAGTACCATAAATATTCAAGCACTTTAGTCCATGAAATGGTTCTGAAATCTTCTGCGCACGATGTACATTCTCCAAAATGCGTCCAAATTTGTCCCGCCTGTTTGACGGCGGATGTCCCCGGTTCAAAGAGCCAAACATGTGAAATATTTCATTGTACTATCAATGAACACGACTGCTGTAAGAAATGAATTACCATGATTACTCTTCTGCTTACCCCAGCTCTTACATCTTCCTGGTTGAAAGTAGCGATGATCTTGAAAGTGATGATTATACTATGATAAGTCATCATGCTGCGCAAATAGCTCAATGTTGTCCCCAAAATTCTATAATAATTGTTTCTTAGCTGTATGAGTTAACACGGTAGAAACAATTGTCATTTGCCATTTTCAGGTTAATATCATTAGTAGCTTATGAAATCATGTGCTGAAAAAGTTTTGCTAGACATAGGACGAGACACTTTAACCACGGCATGAATTTCAAGTGTTTTCTTTTTATCATGTCATTCATCAAAATATGCTGGGAATTACTCCATATGATATTAATGAAGTACTAATCACACTACCTTCCTATTTCTTTCTCCAAGAGGCACAGTGAGTGTGGCTGTAGTACTAGATCCACGCACGATGCCTCTGCTTGGATGCTGCCATTATCTGTGCACTCCACATTGTATTTTAAGTAACGCCTTTAACTTATAGACAAATCTCGTTATGTATGGTAATAGCATTCACGTCGATCAAACAATGCGTTACTAATGGTAACCCCAAAGCTTGCCCGAGGTTTGTCCGAGTAGCAACAACTAATAGATTGCGTTCCATCCATTGAATTTGAATGACTAAATCCAGGTGAATTCAATAACGCCTAACCACGCAGTTAGGGGAAAAGTTGTGAATACATTACGAATGCTGTGTATTTAAGCAAATTGACTATTTACTTTGACTATTAATAATTTCCGACCCATCCTTAAAATGAAATATATCGATTTATATTCCACATACTAAGAATGTTGCTATATGATTGGTCAAGAGTTGGTCACGTGAGGAAGCGTAGTTTCTCCCATCTGATCACCTGAGAAGAAAAGTTCCGTTACACTCTCTAGGTGATAGTACTTTTCCGTTTCGCTGATCACTTCATTCTTCACAGTCCTGACGCGTGATCAATATTCTGAGTACGCGCGAAATAAAAGTGCGTTACACTCGGACTATCAATTGACAGTAGCTCCTACTGACGCGCCCTAACGCGCGTCCTAAGGTGCGTCCTAAGGCGCGTCCTAACACGTGTTCCCCATGGCAGCGGCTCGGGGTTAGGTAGAGAAGTAAACATTACCTTTGTACGTCAAATTGTCATTTTTGGTGTAGATAGTTGGTTTCATATGTGGAATATAGAGCAAATAATCAACTTTTGGTCTCAGGCAATGCGACTAACAATCACTTCCTCGGCGATTTGAATGTATACGCTATCTTTTCTCAGCTGCGCTGCGGAAAGATAACTACATCCACATTGCCTCGGAAGTGATAGTTCGTCCCGTCACCTTCACCAACGTTGATTATTTGCTTAATAACATATCATTCAGGAAAACCAAGCCTATCACTTGAAACCGGCAGTTAATCGTAGCCATCAATAAACAGTCGATAAGGGAATCCTTTATCTCTTCCAGAGGGAGCTTATCAGCCCTTGATTTAGGTTACAAAACTATGGTATAGAAAGCGGCGTTGGTAAGATCTCCCCCAAGTGTATGGAAGATAACGGCTTATGCGCTGTAATTTGTCATATGTAATTGTGTGTATATGTATCTTTATCTGTATCTCTCTCTCTCTCTCTCTCTCTCTGCTATATATAGATACATGTTATATTTCGCACTGACATCACTTTTGCCCTACAAATCCAATTTTCGGCTTTCATTTCCGTACAAAGTTGAAATGCCAGCAATATACCGTTTATAAAGTTTAACTTTACCTACTTTTCTAGTTATTCAATTAGGCCATTGTCTCAGTTATGTCGATCTTATCAGTTTGAACGACACCCTCAAATAACATAACTTGAGAGAGAAAAAAAAACACATACATGTGGAACTAATTTAAGTAAAGTGCTAAAGAACAGTTTAATCCACGGGTTTCCCCTCTCCCTTAACCGCTCCCTCCCTCTCTTTCTCTCTCTCTCTCTCTCTCTCTCTCTCTCTCTCTCCCTCTCTCTCTCTCTCTTTCCCTCCCCTCTTCATATCTCCCTCTCTGTATATATATGTATATATATATTGTTAATTTTCAGTGCGATCGCAACCTCACATATTCCTCTTGTATATATGTTTATATCATTTTACTCTCTTACTCACTCCCTCTCCAATAGGTCTGAACATAATACTACAATCTCTTTTCTTTATACATTATTCCCCAACCCCGTGCTAAGTGTGCACTTGCGTTCCGCTGTGGGGGTATGTAATATTTGCGCGTATTAATATAATGTAGATCTCAGAGCTTATATATTTCAAACATGCAACATCGTAAAATATAACATGATTTCAAAGCTTGAGCGATCGTGTACCTCCTTCGAGTCCTTGCTTTGCCAAAAGATGAAATGTAAACAAGGACACTTGTCCAGATATGTGACCCACAGCGTGTATCACTTTTATGATGACGTAATAATTTATCTCTCATTGATCAGAGCAAGTTCAATTAATTAGAACTGGATTGATTTCACGGGCGGGAAAAGTGATGTTATATTTCCTGCCTCTTACTTGTCCTAACTACCCCGAATACGGGACTTTACACACACACACACACACACACACACACACACACACATATATATATATATATACATCAACTTGGCTCAAATTCAGGAATAAATATGAAACTGCCCGATTTTTTTTCCAGACTGTTTGAGGCTTAATGAAATTCAGTTGAGCTTTCGGTCCCCTGTGGGGATTTTGACGTGGTTAGACGAAGTTTCGGAAGATCGTCATTACCAGTTAAGTTCCGTGCAGCGGATTTCTGCTAACCTCACCGCTAATGATTCACTACCTGTCTCGCATGTTCAATCCAGTTTTTTCGCTCCCCTGGCATCTCCGTCTTTCTCCCTCTCCCTCTGTCTTTCTCCCTCTCTCCTCCTCTAACTCTCTGTCCTCCTTATTTCTCTCATACCTCTCCTCTATTTTCGAGACGAAGGGACAGGAACCCACCCAACAACCTACGTCACGGGCTTGCCTCAGAGAGAGAGAAAAAAAAAATCCCCTCCTTTTTCCCTTCCCAGACCCTGGAATGACGACAGAGTGGTTGATTCATTGTTGTTGTTGTTGTTGTTGTCTGCCGGGACGTACTATGTAGTAGATGGTGGACCCTGGTCTCCACGCGGTCTTGACAGTCTCTCGCCTATGCACGATCACGCTTACTTCTACACCTCTCCCTTCAGCGAACAAGACATAATCTTGTAAGTAAAAAACGGCACTCACATCATTCACCGCTTCGTATTGCTGATACGAATACCCCCTCTCCCTTTTCTACCATTCCTTCGTCCAGTTAGTCTACCACCCGGTTGTCTTAGGCACACCCTTCTTGACACCACCATCTGACCATTCTCGCTACCACTGCAAGCATAACAATCAAATTCGTCCGGCATCATGATTCGACCGCTTTGTTTCGCCGCCCTAGCGCTGATGGTCAGCGTTGCCGCCGCCTGTCCGTTCGGCTGGTCGCAATCCGGCAGCTCTTGCTACAAGATATCCAACCGGGCGGACACGTACAACAACGCCGCCTATGCATGCAGTCAGCACAGTTCGTGCGCGTCCGGCTTCGGTGGCAATTTGGTGTCCATCACGACGGACTTTGAGAACCAGCAGGTGATGGACATTCTGACCTTTAACAACATGGTCCAGCGTGAGGTGTGGCTCGGACTGAGGACCACCAACGGCCCGCTCCGCTGGGCGAGCGGCGAGTTCCTCAACGCAGGCCTCCGCAACCCGTGGCACGTACGTACCTAAACACACATGTCTAAATTACAGATGCGCTCGTAGATGTTGATTTTGTTGTTGTTGTTGTTGTTATTTGGCTTTTTGTTGTATACTGATAATGTAGGTTGTGTCTCACCCTGTCTTAGCACGTATTCTCTTTCTTTTCTTTATGTTTCTCCTCTTGTTTGTTGCAGTTGTCATGGTTGTCGTCTTTACGTCATCATATCGATTGTGTCCTTGTTACTGTTTTGCTGTTCCCCCATTAAGAAACATAAGTCCCTGCGTTTATCGTTGAATATAGCAATTTATGAAACAAACAATTTGACCTATCCATATCATAAACCAAAGATATGTCTCATCTTCAGAAGAAGACGGTAATACTTCAGATTTTAAACGAAGATGAATCATTGGCTGAGCGTTGGACACGCCTTTAACATCACAACAAGAAATATCAGGACGCTAATTCAAACAAGTTACAAAAGTGTTAAACTATGGAAATTGATTTAATGCGATTACATCCGTCTTTTAAATGAGTGGTTGTTTAAGTGTTCCTCATGGTTGGCGCTTATCCATGCTACGGCCTTAATTACTCATCATGAAGCCTGTATACTGTGAATTAACTCTTTATCTGCCATTAATGCATCCATGCGCAGGTAATGCACATTATAATAGAGCAGGTGTTTGCCTGGCACCCAAGGGCTTAAATGGTTGGGTCAACCCGGGGTCACTAACAGCATCAGGTGTTTGTGTATCAAAGGATGACGTCATGGATTAAGGATGGCGGGAAAAGGCAGATCAACCCACAATCCCCCATAACTCAATTAGCTCCTGACGATGAGATGAAGTTAAGAGGGGTCCCTGGTTTTGACGATGTTTTTTTTTTCGTAAAAAAATACACATACAAATAGTTTTCATCGTATATGCAGACACACACTCAAATATTTTACACATGATATTTATACATATTTTTCTCGGGCATGTACACATGCAACACACACGCACACATTTACTGCAGATGCACATACGTCTTTCGGATTAACGGAGTTTCGTTCCTATCTTATGCTTACACCTTCTTTTTTCGCTTACCATTCAGTTTTATTTCATGTTATTTTAGAATTCATTTTTGTTTTTCACATCCCTCATCGCATGCAAGAGTATTAATTCTAATCGTGTTTTTTTTCAATTTTAATTGAGAGATTATGTCAACCACTGGCGTGTTCTCCGTCGAGATATAATAGAGTGACTCAAGATGTTGAAAAATCAATAAGCCAGTGTAGCTTGTGGTACAAGACAATAGTATGCGTAACATCCTCCTAAAGTTACACCAGGGAGATGGAAACTTAAATCTCCATGGTTACACGGTGAATCTGTTATTGACACCTGTTGAATTAATCTTTTCGTGGATTACCAATAGACGGTAGTCACGATCACGTGACTTTGATAAAAAAAGATATAGGACACCAATTACACAGCACACGTCAGACAGACACGATCTTTCAATACGCCATGTGAGTGTATCGGGAAGGGGGGGGGGGGTGGAGTGAGTGTACCATATATATTTTTTATAATTATTTCCTGTGATTTTGCTTGTAATAGATGACTAATGAATCTCCTCTTGTGTTTCTCTTTCTTCTTTTTTGCCTACACACTACCTTTACAAACCTCCCCTAAACCATTTCTCGGCCCATCACCATAATTCACCAACAATTGTCCTCAACTTCTACTGCTGACCCAACCTTCGCTTCTCCCCAAACATCCCCCTTCACGGTTCATTTATTCGAACCTACATATTGCCTAATCATGCCCCTCCTAAATCCAACCTTGTTCATGCAAATACACTTCCAACCTCTACCCATATTCTTGACCCACCCGTCAAAAACTTACTCGCTCTCTAATCCAATCAAAACGGGAACAATCCGCTCACCCTTCCACAAATCGATCAAAAATATAATCTATTCCCGACTTCTGACCTATCCGTTGCCCTTCCATCAATCTCAACTTCAACCATTATCCTCATTATTCCTCTAACTCTGATTCAAACGTCACTGTAACCCAAACCTACCGCTTCCTTTATACCGATTATCCATACCTAACCCCATCCATGACTGATCCAAACCCACATATCCTACGTCACGGTACCCTACACTTGCCCTTTGCTTTGATCTTAACCTGATCGTACCCTTTACCCTACCGCCCCCTTCCCTAATTAAATCACTACCGTACCCTGACCCACATATTCCCTTCTACTGAACCACTTTGACAAAATATATCCACGACCGCCCCCAACCGCCACTCCCCAACCGCCAAACTGCCAACATTACCCGGTCCCGTCACAGGAGAGAAACCCAATGCGAGGCCCCAACATGTGCACAGTGGCTTTTAACAACAGGTGGGCGACGAGGAACTGCAACGAGCAGCGGTTCTACATCTGCGAGATGGCCGGCGAAGCGCCTCCACCCGCTTTTTACCAGGAGAACCCTGCAACGGCGACGGAGACCGAAGAACCATCACCGTAGAGAGCCGCGATTACCGCACCGATGACCGCATTCTACCGCTACGTTTTCGGGAGCGTGATTTGAACATTTTGAACGGCTTCGAGTTCGCCGTTATTATTAAGAAGGACATAGACAATGTGAGATAGTTGCTTCCAATTGCTTGATTTGCACCAGCGAGCCTGGTCACAATAAAATGTGCTGTTTACCACGTTCCTTCGTTTTGCGTTGCGTTACGTCAACAGTGGTCCATATCTAAATATATGTTTTACCACGTATAGCTTACCATGCATGCAAGCCATATCCTTATTTGATCTTTATATATTTGATATTTGGCAACTGATGGTTGAAAATAGCATGATGTGGTATAATATCATAATAAGCCACCCTTGTTTACACATGCTACTCATTTGTTTGATATTAATGTTTGAATGGGGTGTTCAAAATGTGCAGTATGAGGTAACCTTGCTTTTAAACCCTTTGGAATGTTAAATTCCATACTATCAATATTATACATCACTTACCTCTCAGATCTCTTACTGACATTGTGCATTGAAGAATTTAGATTATAAATGCAAAATAGCGTAGAAGTTAAATACTTCAAAACACACTGATTTTCTTAATTCTTCTTCTTTTTTTTTCTTTTTTTTGATCGCATAATTATGCCATCTTGAGAACGAAACCATCAGTTTATTCCGTCGAATGCATTGGGCAACCAACACGCTATTTTTCATTTAGATTGGAATATTTTGGTGAAATTGTACGCTATTCCTCATGAAATAACGAAATGGTCGCAATGAACTCAATTTGATATCATGTAAGACTGCCTTTGTAAATGTTGATAGCAGTTTGTAGAAACTGATTGTACAATAGATGCTTCTTTTGAACTTTTATACATTATATCAGGAATTTCCACTAAATAAATTGTGGATGTAAAACATACAAAGTCACGTGTGTTTTTTCTTATTTTTTTTCACATTGTACACACTCATTGTTGCATGGCGGTCTGATTTGTTTTATATTCATCCGAAACAGCCATCAAAACTCTATACAATTTTTGAATTAAACCCTTTAGTCCTATTAAAGGGAGTATACTGTACTGGGTAGACAAAAAGGCCTTCAAAAGGTGATCGTGAGCAATCTTCTTGCCAATGGTCTGAAGTTCATGTATTGTCCATTTCAGAAACTTGCTGAAAGTTATTTTCCCTCACGTGATCCACATTCGGAATAATTAGTGATTAAATCAGAAATCCTTGAAATGTTCGGCCCGAACAATTTGAGGACTTGTGATTTAATCACTAATTACTCCAAATGTAGATAATTTTAGGGCAAATAACTTTCAGCAAGTTTCTAAAATGGACAATACATGAATTTAAGACCACTGGGTAAGAGGATTGCTCAAGATTGCACCTTTTGAAGGCCTTTTTGTCTTCCCAGTACAGTATACTCCATTTAACAGGAAAGACAAGCGAATATCGAACGACATATTTTAATGGATCGCCCCTATGGCTCCTACATGTCCTAGTTACGAGAGTGAGGAATCGCACCAATATCTGCTTTTTGTGTTCTTTAGCAAAAAAAAACAAAAAAAAAAAACGTTTAATCCACACAGCTCCAACGTACAAAGGGTAGAACTACTGACCTGGCACAATATTTTTCCTGAATACTACGTTATTTTGTTTGTTTGTTGTTGCTATGTTTTTATGGGGGGGGGGGTGGCTGTTTACTTTCATAAAACTACAATAAAAACAGAGGGAGAAATCCTGTGATCCTGTGAAAGTCCTCGTGAAGTTCAGCATTCACAATGATGAAGCTTGCCTTGGTAAGAATAAATACACACAACACATATATGACACTAGTTTGTCTCGAAGACAAAGGGTTAACATGACTAATATTAGTGGTGTTTAACATCTCTAAAGCAAACATGCACACATTTTTTCACTCATTCTTTACAATCATACGTGACTCATGGTGACGCTCTATATCCAAACTTGGCAATAGACGTCAGTTTGAGGTATACAGGGGTCGTTGAATGGTAATGTTATATATAGCCACAAATCCTTGCTCTATCCAAATACAAGATCTCCCAATTACGTGATTTTGGCCAGATTTCAGCTTTATAATACATAAAGGATGCTGTCATGATATCGATGATGTGTGACAGGTAAGCCTAAAAACAGCCCAAAGAGGCTTGCCAGAAAGAAAAGCCTAATTTCGAGGGCGGAACATGAAAGTGTGCCAAAAATATGTCTTACACTGTCCCCAGTTTAAAGAGCTTCAAAGTTCAATGCTGGAACACCCATCCTTGTATTATCCCTTTGAATGCCAGGGAAATTGCTGCTCTACGGGAATTGTGTGTAATACCTGTGGATAAAGTGACATTTGGGACACGATGATCTAGAGATGGACTAACCCCCCTCGCTCTTCTGTTAAAGTATGCTAACTTTTTGTGTGCCAGATGAATAGCAGCCTTAGGACATTTGTGCCTATTACTCATGAAAGGGGGCACCTATGAAATACAAAGGTTTCAGGGTAAAGGATGGTGTGAAGGAATGGTCCCTTCTCCGAGAAATGCTTGAGTGTGCTATGAGAATATTCAGAAAGTGTACATGGGAGCACGTTCATTATAACGGTATACTAATTATACCACTTTTGAGAGATTTATTTTAACGAAACACAACACAAAAGTTAGCCCCCCCCCCCCCCTAAGCAAAATAGCATAACTTTTTATCGAAGAGGTTTTGGGCAAAATAACTTGGCAGAATTGTACCTTCACTTATTAACTTATGTGTGAGAACCACATGAATCCAATTAATCATGCATGAATGAGCACATTTTAAAGGAAGAAATGTCATTTTTCAAAAGTCACAAGGGTAATATTAATGCCTTTTTAACAGTACATTTTTGCATTTTTGGTGCGATTGTTTAAGTGTATTAACTCAACGATGAAACGAAAATGACTTCTTATGTTTACATAAGAGGTCATGTTACATCTTTGTCAAAACAGGGATGTGTTATGGAAGGATATGAAGCAACTTTCTTCCTTTGAACCCATGTGCCAAGCCGCTGAAAAGTTATGTGTTCTCAACAGGTGCTTTTCAGGTGTTTGAACAATTATGAATATGATTGTGTGGCAACGGCTTCTCAGAGAGAACAAAAGAAATGTACAGTCTCATTTCGCTTGTCCCGTTCTGTTAATAGCATTAATACTTCCATGAGCATAACAGGTATCAGCAAACACAAATAGATAAGTTTTTCAAATGAAATATCTCTGTTTCACGCAAACACACACAAACGCCGTTAATAATAATACACAGCTTAATATATCATTTTGAGAGTGGTTGAATCCCCCAAATGCACAAGTTGTCGCAAAGTGAAGAAATTGGCCAATTTTGTAAGTAATACAAATAGCTTATTTGTCCGATTTTTAATGATTCCTCAATACTTTTCGAAACAAAAGCAGAGTAAAGGATCTGTCATTATCAGCCGTTAACTTCCTTTAAGTTTGCAAACAAATTTGTCAAAAACAAAACGTCTACAGACAAATGGGAAATTAAAGAAATTTCTTTTCAAGTTGACATCAGCTAAATGTCGTCACGGCACATGGAACCTCAAAGCATTGTCATGATTATGGAATGCTTTTGAAATTCATGAGCACGCTTTAGAACCCATACAGATGTTTGAATATATCATGCTCGAGTTTCTACTCCTTCGTAACACCTCCCTGGTCAAAATATCCTGAGTTTAATTTTGTTTTCACAAAAATAAAGGGTTTTTAAAAGTTTAAGACTCAGGAGGGATGAGTATTTGTGAAACGGTGCTCACTCAACCGGAACAATCGGTTAAGTGTCGGTATAGGTGCAAGTGCATCGAGAGATGGACGAAAAGCAATGAAAGGACATAAATTATGCTCCAGAAATGGAATTCACCCAAAATTCTTGACGGAATCTCAAAATTACCCTCGTGACTTTTTTAAAAGTGACATGTTTGCGTTTAAAATGTGCCCACTCATGCGTGATTGATTGGATTCATGTGATTTTCACACAAAAGTTACTCAATAAGTTAAGAAGCAATCCTGCTAAATTATATTGCCCAAAGCACCTTCGATAAAAAAATGTGCTATTTCGCATAGGGGAGGGGGGGGGGGGGGAAGGGACTTACTTTTTTACGTTGTGCTTAGACCAGTTCTGTGTAATTACAATTACTTATCAATTCTCTATTGTGGAACTGAATGTCGAAGCAAAACGCAAATAACTTATCTGCAAGCAGAATCATGAAGACAACATAATCAATTCAAAAGTGCGTAAGGAAGTATGATTTTGGAAAACAAACAATATAGTAAAAAACTCATTATTACGACACATGCGGTACATGTTTGTAT
The DNA here is from genome assembly GCA_963669155.1 of Arbacia lixula. Taxonomy (NCBI): domain Eukaryota; kingdom Metazoa; phylum Echinodermata; class Echinoidea; order Arbacioida; family Arbaciidae; genus Arbacia; species Arbacia lixula. Next base: position 1,378,106 of record OZ022597.1, read on the forward strand.
TCCTACATTTTGCAACATATACTTGTTTATGAACCATAATATTTGTTTTCTTTTATGAAAGCTTTTAAAAAAATAAATAAAAGAATAATCCAAGAAATGGACTAAAATAAATCTAGGTAGAAGTACTTTTAAGAAACTTTTCAACATTCATTCCTTTAGGCAATTGTTTTACTTCTAATTTTTCAACAATCTCTTTCTCTACATGTCTTAGAATAGCTCATGAAGCGCTATTCATTCGTTATAGATAATCATATAAGATATATACATATTATAATATACATACAGAGTGAGATAGAGAGTGATATAGAGGCCTACTGTGTATACATATTTAGCTCTCCACAATAACAGAGCAGAAATAAAAGTCAAAATGAAATGCCCTCTATCTATTTTGACCAGACAGCTCTCAGCTTGAACAGGGGCGAGGCCTCAGCTCGTTAATCACGACAGGAAGCAAGGCAGATGGAGACTGACCTTTCCAATAATCTGTCTTTGGTCCCACCTTATCCATTTCGGTGCACCGCTTGTCGGGTTGCCCTTTGCCGTTTCCGTAGTCCCACACGTGCGAAATTAGCGCGTGTCTTCAAATGTTTTCAGGTGGCCTGACAACTTTAATATCCCCTATCATTGCGTGTAATTGAGCTAGATTTAATCAGAAAGAACTAAGTGTACAGACATCATTAATTTGCATGAAGGTTAACTTTTCTGTCCACCTTTTAACCCCTTGTGTTGCCAGATAAGATAGTGATGTTTGGAATTTGATTGCATTACTTATAAAAACAGGCATTTGTGGCACACTAAAGGTTAATAATGACTAAATTAACTTCATGAAATAATTTTAGTCATCATACCAATCACCACTACGACATAAAGAATATATACATGTATATATCGTTAGAAAGTAAGGGCTAACTTTCAATTTAAAACGAGGAATACACGGAATCAAGATGATGCAGTTTTGATTCCCAATTTTGCTATCAATCTTGCATACTAATCTCATGTACTGCCCTGTTTGATATTGAATAATCATATCAATGGTGGGACCCTGGAAAAAAAATAATGGATTTTGTAATCATGTCATATGATTATTGTTTCCAATATAGCAATGATAAAATAAATACGATTAATCTCCGTATTGTATCCAAACTGCTTTAAGGGCTTATATTGTAAGTTCCAAGTTGTGACTCCATAATTAACAGTTCATGAACAATACTTGAAGAAAAGACAGGTTTGTCAGAAGCGCCACCTTGCGAATGAAATCGAACAAGGTCATCATCAACATCCACTCATAATAATCAAACCTGTCATTGATTGAGCTTAGCGGACCTAACTTCTGCGCATGTCAAACCAGTATTTCTCTAAATGTAGATGGGATGGTGACTGTTCTCGTATCCATTTAGCGCTGGATGTTAAGTTATGAGAGCACAAAATCCTTACCAATACAAATTTGGGTCACACCCATCTAGCTTCAATGTCTCTTTCTATTCGGCTATACTCGCTACGGTCACAAATTTATCTTTATGATCGTCGTGATACTTGACATCATCATGAAATATAAGGGAATGGAGGATATGTAAAAAGCAATTGGGATCTGTTTCTTTTACAAAGAAAATAAATTACACGAGCAAGCAAATAGGCATACAAAAGAAGCAAAAGAAACAATTAACACCCTGGACCTACACTATTTTGCATTTCCAAATGAAAAGCGTGGATAATTTGGAGGAAGAATAACTAATATGTTTTCATCTTCACTTTCCAACCACTTACAATATGAATAAAAATATACTTTATCACGAATGGATATATTGCAATGTTATCTACACTAATCCACGGAGAGCAAACAATGAAGGAAATGTTTAGAAAAGTTATACCACCTAAACAACGGGAATATATGAATACAAAGCAATTCAAGCATGAATCACATAGAAGTGCCTCTTCTAACAACGATTATTCGTGTACATTTACATTTCTGTTTTAATGGAAAATAATATAATAAATAGAATATGTGAGTTTCGCGCATTGAGGGAACGTGACATGGCTTTTGCCAAGAGAGGATGTGCTGATTATGGGCAGGGAAATTTTGTTGCCGAAAATAGAAATATTGCTGTCGTCAGGGAAGGGGGGAGAGAGGGGATAGAAATATCAAACTTGACTGATCCCTATCGGAGACTGCGTAGCGTCCCAAGGAGAAATGGAGAGAGGCGGATAAGGATGAGAGAGAGAGAAGTAAGAAAACGAGAGAGTGAGATAGAGAAGTGAGAAAATATATCAAAGGAGAACTAGACAGAAAGAAGAACATTTTGAAGAAAAGAGTAATGAAATAAAAGGAATGGATTGGAAAAGAGAGAGAAAAAAGAAGATGATGTTAAGAGGAAGCTGTCAGACGCACCTTCTATAAGTGGTAAAATGAATAATAATAATAATAATGATGATAATAAAAATAACAATACTAATACTAAAACTAATACTAATACTAATAATGATAATAATGATAATAATAATAATAATAATAATAATAATAATAATAATAATAATAATAATGCAAGTATCAGTAGCAGTACAATTAGCAGTTATTATCAATGAAGCAGAAGCAGTTGCAGAAGTGGTAGTGACACTAATTCAGAAGTAATAGTAGTAGTAAAGTGGAAGTAATAGCAATACTAGTACTATTAACAACAGTAATTAAAACGCGATGAGTAATTAAACCAGCATCCCATAAAGCGTTAACACATAGGCCTATACAAATATATTTTTCTCGAAAAATCAAGACTTTGCATTTTTTTTCACCAATAAGTACCTCTTTATTATGTGTGAATCTAATATTGATTCTCTTCTTGAAATGGAGCTTGGGTAGAAGCAAAATCTAAAATGTCCTAAGGCGGCAGGCGTAGGTGGGTGTTATCCTTATTTTATTACCTGAGAAATCAATATATGATATTATGTTACTAGATATGTTGATTTTAAAAGCAAGCAAAAATCTCGACATTTAAAGGAATTTCGACCCGGAGCTCAAGAGGGCGCTGTTGGATGACGTCACAATCATCGCCATCTTAGTTCCGAAGTTTGACGAGTAACGCTGTCAATCAAACTGGTAGATTGCGGATATGCGTTGCTTGCCCTTTCACGATGATCACACTTTCGCAGGAAAAATAGATCGCCGCATGCACGCAGATTGCATTATCGTGCATGCACAATGCACAGCCAGCTAGCTACATACGCATGCAAGCACATACGAGTACTACTACTAGTACTAGTCTACGTACGTGAGTGCTAGCTGGAAGTACCGTATGCAAGTGGGCGGAGCCAGCAGGGAACAGCCGCCGAATCATGAGCCGAACTGTATTTCGGCATACCTAGATTGAGAATCGACATTCTTCGGGCATTCGGAACATGGCATTTGCGTAACCGGTGAAATTATCGAATAACATTGCCGTCATTGGACAACACGTACTGTCCGCTCATGCGCTTACATGGAATAACGCCCTCTTGAGCGCCGGGTCTGATTCCCTTTAATAAACTGCGGCAGACGCTCTGGAGGTATTGGGCGTGATTTGTTTTTTTTTTTCATGTGAGAATACTGTATGTATGCTTATATGTGAATGCATTTGTATAAATCTATGTAATCAGCGGCACGGCCATCAATTCATCAGATATAAATATATATTGGTGTATATTGATTTAATTATACATCCCGACATTTCACCCCCCCCCCCCTCCTCTCTCTCTCTCTCTCTCTCTCTCTCTCTCTCTCTCTCTATATATATATATATATATATATATATTAATATGATTATGTACTGACCTTCATATCCATCATTCAATCTAATGTTCGCACCCATTTATCTTGGTATCTATTTATTTATGTCTACATATCCTTTTAACGGTTTTATTGAATCGGAAAACAAATTACCGCCGTTCTACTGATAGACGTGATGTTCCCTTAATTTGTTACATATGTTAACTCAACAGGTGCAGCAAAATTAGATTGACATGGTTGAAATACTTTAAACAAAACATGGAAACTAAAATACGCTACATTCGATGGCTATCAATGAGCGTTCTCGAGGGAAGGGCGTTCCGGGAAGGTTCGGGGAGCAAGGAAGCTCCCGTCCTCGATTGATATCCTAGCAAATAGTTTGGCGTTTAAAATGCAACGACGTTTATGATATTCAATAAACGCCCTCTACGTAAAGAGTCGAATTAATACCGCATGATTATATTGTCTCCTTTAAAATCATGTTTGCTTGTTTGTTTTTACAATGGTTATGAGTTAAAAAAAATACAAGCTTGTGATTCTTTGTAAACAATGATAGACGAAATATTTGTAATTAGAGGTAGGTTAATTTAAGGGATTTCAGATAAAAAAAAAATACCAACAACTGTGCACTTGCATTGTACTGTGATGTTGTGGAGAGATATAGTCCTCCAATTGTGAGTAGAAGTCAAGAACAAAATGTGTCTATAGCTACAGTGCCGCCAACGCATTTTTAACAACACAAGTAACACACAAACACAAACGTATAATAACACATATTGTTTATCTCACAATGGATCAACTTCCGTCATGCTGTTTGGCATGTGTTGTATCGGGGAGAGGAAGAGAGATGCAGCCGAAAATGATTAGTTTCAGAGTGGTTCCATGAGTATTGGGGGTGGGGTTGGATTTTGGGCGTGGGTGCATAATCTTACTATGGGGGTATGCTCGAGTCGGTGTTAAGGAATAAGCATATAATCAGAGTGAAAAATAGCTCATGAAACTGCAATTTAAGTATGATAACCTTGCACTTATCGTGTGCATTAACTTGACGGATTTGACAGCAAAGCTATGGGGTAAGGCGGTGCGTCATCTTTTCTCCACGGGGCCTCAGACCGTGCACCGAGCTGCGGTTTCAGCCATGGGGCACCTTGACTGCTGAACTTTCTGGGAAGCCCTTTTTGCCTTATCTTCAGGCAAAATAGATGTCGATTTAATTAAGGGGTGTAACTCAAATGTGGTTCGTTGCGAAACAGTACGTATGGGCGGAAAGGTCAAAGAATGTTTTTGGTAAAGTATGGGGATGTGGATGATTTATCATAAAACATTCGTATGACCTTTTTATGCCGGTGGGCCATATTTGGACTTGAACTAAACGCCGGTACTAAAGAATGTTTGAGTAATGAGTTATGTTTTATAGGCACTAATTATACATACAAACCCTTCCGAGCAACACTTGGTATTGCATGGAAAGTTAATGCTGAGTATTAACTTTAAGCCTATTTCTTGTTTTCCCTTTTATTGGTCTCTTTCGTAACGTTCCTCTACACTAAGCTACATTGTTTGTTTTATCTTACTCATCTATTCCGTCTTCAACTCCGCTAGATGCAACGTGAATTATGTGCAGGCAGCTAAATATTTAACATTGCATAGTTTTATTCACCATACCAATTTGTTACCAAACTCTTCAAATGCGCGCGGTGTCTTTGCAGTTTTCGAATTTACACTTCCTCTTTAAATGAGTCTATCCTTTCCCTTTTTAGCCCATCAATCATTGTTGGAAGCGAGAATTTAGCCCACTCATTTTGTAAATTAATGTCGAGAATATGTAGTAATATTTGTTTGTGAAAGATGATACATCATACGCCCTATTTGTCTTTCATTCGGAGTTTAGTCACTAAATTTACTCACAGGCCGAGATAAAATGTGGTATCTAACATGCGTCAATAACTCCCTGTTGATTGATCTTGCCTAAGTTTTACCCAAAACAAACATGGATGGCAAAGCCAGTGGTAACGATAGAGTTGTTTTGGGGCGGTTTTATCCGATAGGGTACGTTAAGAAACTTGATAAGACGTATTGTGTTTAATGCTCGCCTATACGTGATTAAAATGAGCTTAATCTGATCTTTTTTTGCCGCTATAAATGTTTATGAAGACTAGACATGAAACACAAGCGAAGAAGTGAGATTTGTTTATGATTTTTTTTTTTTTAGGGGGGGGGGGCGGGGGGGGGAAGAGGTAAGACTGGGGAATATTTTCCTTTGGCGTATTACATATAGACATGCATACACTATTCTTGAACCGTGTTACAACAGGGTCAATTGAAACATTTTCATGGCTTATTACAACGACCATAAGTACATCACCAAACGCATCAAATAAAAAGAAAACAAAGTCAGAAATACATCAAGATGCAATAAGACAATGCAAACTTTACCTGTACACCATTTTAGTAGAAGTTTATGGATATTAAAGGCTTATTACTCCTTTTTTTTCACAAATCCCAATATGAAACCCGCAAAGCAGGAATGAATCTGGCATGGAAATTGTTAAATTGGTATTTTTTCTATATTGAATACAATAAGAAATTGAGCCCTACTCACGAAAAAAGTCTTTTGTAATCGCTGTCCTCAGAATTGATAGGTTTTAATATCGGATGATCACAAAAGTAAATCACCAAACGGATCAAATAGAAAGGAGACAAATCAGAAATACATCAAAGAAGTAATCATGCAATGCAAACTTTACCTGTACACCAAAATAGTAGAAGTTCATGGATATTAAAGGCTTATTACTCCTTTTTTCCTAATTTATATGATATGATACCCACAAAGCAGAAATGAATCTGGAATGGAAAGTGTTAAATTGGTATTTTTTCTATAGTGAATACAACAAGAAATTGAACCCTACTCATGGAAAAAAATGTGAATCGCTGTCTTCTGAACTGATAGTTTTTAATATATTATGATCACCTGATAAATTCCGACCTCGCTCCGTTGATCCAGCTTGGTTCGAGCTCAAGCATGAACGTTAATCCGCCTCCCATATAGGCCCCAGCAACTTGACGCACGTTAGGGGATTAACAGATTTCGATGTTAAATCTAAAATATGACAGGTATGGGGATGAACTTTTACTGGCTATATCTTGATATTTAGAGATCTTTTAACGCTTTTTAGTGACCTTACAAACTTAAATATAGATAGATGCTGTTTGACGTGTTTAAAGTCATGCGTATTGAAGGGTATAGTATAGCAGAAGTAATAGTCACCTATGATGAGAGTAAGAATGTGTATCGTAGATTATACCTCATCATATATAAAGTATTGCCATTACTGATACTAAAGTGGATTTAAAAGCAATTATCAAAAATATATAAGCATTATTGAAAAGCATCGCAATTCCGTGTAATCTATTCACTTTGGTACCACGCATAACAATAAATATTCATGAAACCATCAGCAATCAACGAGGATATAAATGCCATTATTGTGAACGTTTCAACCTCTCGTGTTATGCCTTAATATAAATATGAAATATTTTAAAAGCGTTAAATGTCATATAATCCACCAAATGAATTTGTAGTGGCTCATTTGAATTTGAAGTGGCGCACATTAAAGGGAATTACTGTAAACTGCATTAAGTGTATTGTGAAGCCCCGCATCTTAAATATATTCCATTAAAACTTGTTGTGAATGGAATTATATTAAATCATTTGTCATGGCACCGGCAATGATATGATTGGCAAACTTTGCTTTAGATGCACCAAGTTTGAGCACACTCCTGTGCAGAGATGTTTCATTTCTGTCCATGTCATTTTTATGTAACGTAACTAACGAAACTTCAAGTCCTTGTAACTACAACATACAATTCTCAGGATTGTATTTTGTTATTGCATTGTAGGTCTGACCAGTTCTTCATATGGCATGATGAGAATGAAAAATCAATATCAATGGATCTTTCTGCAGCAGCCAAGAATATTGCAAAGGGTACCATGAAATGTATCGTGGTATATCGTGGAATTGCCCATCTCAATAATACCGTAATCGATAAAAAGACAGAAGTGTTGTATGAGCTTTGATAACGTGTGTTGAAATTCCATTTTTTTACCCTACAAACATTAAAAAAAAAAGATGAATATTAGACATGTTTGGAAGCGTGCATTTTGATTTGATTAACATTTCTTAAATAAGAGTGCATGTACAGAAAGTATTGCACATATTTTATATATGAATAATACATAATGTACACATCTTGATTGTTTCGATGGTTCAGCTGCATCATAAACTTTTAGAGGATCGCATTCCTCCACTGAAATATATAAATATATAAATGAAACATATAAATCGTATTGATGAGTTTTCAAGATATAAATTCAAAACGTGCAAATCAAATTCTACGGACGTCCGTCATTCTGACTCGTTTCATTAAAACGGCTATTTATGGCTCCGTATTTGTGTGTTTAAGGTTGAACCGTTTGGTGTATGTTCAAGTCTTGTGCTTATATTTGAAGGCCTCCGCCATGTCTGCCATCATTCTGTGATTTTTCTTTAATGTTTAATTTGTAGTTTGATGTTTTTTATTTTTATGAAAAGGAGATTTTATTAAAAAAAATAACATGTTTAAACATCGAAACATAGAAAGTGTTAACATATGAAGTCAATAAATTCGGGGACAATAAATCATGATGTAGATTTCATATCTTAACATTCTAATGACTTCTAAATGTATTTTATAATTTGTCTGTATATCTGACAATCCTAAGATATACAATTGCCTGACATATATCGTCTATGAAAAAGAACAAACTTTCATCAGAATATAGGAACTGAAAATGACTTGAAATGATTTAATATTGACCTTTATGCTCCAAATTGATTTTCTGGTATGTTTTTCTAAAAGTGTTGTTTCGTACCTGTGAATCTTTGTTCCGATGATTTGACTTCGACATCCAATCTTATATAATCTACTTAATCATATCAATGCTGTACTTTTCTTGCTGAAGGAAATAAATGAAGCAAACTTCATAACGCATCGTGCACCATTGCTGCTATTTTTACAGGTAATACAGATACAGCCCGTAGATTAGTAATTACTTTGGCAAGCAAAGGGCTAATAGATGTACATTTACAATCTTTGCTAAACCGTTCATGTGCCACGTGTATATTTTCTCACCAGCAGTACACATAAAACGTCATAGAGAAGCATTTTATCTGACACAGAAAGAGTAAAAATGTGTGTGTGTATGTGTGTGTGTATGTGTGTGTGTGCGTGTGTGTGCGTGCGTGGAGAGGGTGGGAAAAATAAGTTCCCACTAACCTATGTAAAATTATCCATTAAAAACGAATTTCACACAGAAGTCAAAATGCCATAAACGCCAATGGCGTGAATAAAATATTTAATTCACGCCGTTCATTTTGACTTCTTTGACGTCTCTGGAGGAGGCGTGCGTTTTTTCAAACTTTCGTCAAAATGAGACTTTATTCCGACAAACGAATGTGAAATTCGTTTTTAGTGGATGATTTTACATGCATTAGTGGGAACTTATTTTTCTAATTTTGTAACCCTTTAAGGAAAGACGGGGAATGAAGGAAGGGAGGAGGACAGGGAGGCAGGGAGTATGGGGGGGGGGGGGGGGGGCATTCGCCGCATCTGACGCACGCACCCCTTGCAGTCCCCCTCGCTCTAATCACAAGAATCCTGTAGCGACATTACCCAGGACACGCACACTCCCGTGATCTGACGTCACACCCAGAACCTTGCACAATACAATTCTCCTGCAACCTTCGGCACATTAAACACAATGGGTATTGTTTAGTAATCAATTGTGTGTGCTTGTTCACGACAGTGGTTTTGGCAGAACGCATGGATTTGTACCTTGCGGTATGAGGGCTCGTTTAACATTTAACAGAAAAGGTGCGACAAATGATTTTAGATTATGCACAATAACTAATTCTTACCAAGAACAAACACAAAAATGGCTTTATAGTATTTTGTACGTAGCTATAAAGAATGGCAATGAATATCAAAGTAGAAGACACTGAAAAAAATGTGTAATGGGACAGGAAAACAAAATGAGAACGACAGGCAGTTTAACTCTTTACATGCCAAGTGTGGATTTGGTCACCAATAATGGACATAAATCCCATTGAGAAAATTTTATCTGGCATGGGAAGGGTTAAAAAGAGGTCAAAGCAATTATATACATAAATGAAGGGTGAGAGACAGAGAAAGAGAGAGAGAGAAGGAGAAGAGACAGGTAAAAAGAGAAAGAGAGAGAGAGAGAGAGGTAGAGAGTGAGAGAGAGAGAGAGAGAGAGAGAGATGAGGCAGTGTTGCTGATGTGTGGTATGCACATCCTAAATTCTGAGTATCATTACAAAATAAACGAAAAACAATATGCATAAAATGCAAATGATTCGCTTAGAAGGTCTAGACAGGATATCTATTCGCAACTTTTTTTATAGCCGCATTGAAAGATAATGATAACAGTCAGAGACATACAATCGGGATACAATTTTGAAAGGAAATCTTCGGACAAACTTGACCAAAAAAGTGTCAACGTTATAGGTTACTCCGAAGCCCTTTGACACACGTCGCAGTCAATTGACTTACGACCAGCAGACAAAGTGAGACACAACCAATCGAAAATGTGATATTGGCTCCTCAAGTTCGTGATGATACGTCTTGCCCCGCCCGTATGTATTACGTGGCACGCTGACTTCGATAACCTTATATGATTACAGTATTTAGGGGAAATTTAGCCACGAAATGGGAGTGACAAGTGCTATGATCACTTCTTAAATCGTACACCTTAGGATTCATATAACGTGGATATGCAGATGAGCCATTAAACATTACTAAGAAAAATGTACTAGGAGAGATGTACAGAATGATATGTAATTTATTCAGAATAAGTTCATATTGCTTCACTTGAGAAGTGTAAGGAACATGCCACAAAGTTTGAGAGAAATACGACGTCAAAATAAATCACAAAGAAGTAACGTGTGTTTAAGAATTACAATTACTGACTCTAAATCCTGATAAGCTTCTTTACAAGTCGATTAATTCATTTCAAATTATCATTGTGTACCACGGGTAAACGAAACAGCACACAGAATATTAATTTTACGGTGACTTTAGAAGTAAGATTAAAGTGCTAGTGATAATTAGATTTATTTCGATAAGTTTTGCATATCTCTTTCCTGTCTTTCAGTGTAAAATATAATATTACTATTTACCTCTGTCGTAAGCTCTGTCGTAAGAGAATAAGGCTTATTACAGTCGAATGATCTCATTTATCATTTTATGTTAAAACGATACTAATAAAATTGCGTGGCGTGATACAAACCATATCCGCCCGGCGTCTTTGTATTTTAGATGCACACTGCAGAATAAGCAATCCGAAGAAGGAGCTCCGTACCACTCCAAAATATCTGCTAATTTATTGAAAGTGCATGCGATCCATGACGGAACTGTTCATTGGTGAACGATATATCGGTAGCCGATTCACTCATATCGATTTGACTATCGGTACTCCTCCCGATATATTGAAAAACGATCACATCGGTATGTGATATATAGTGGAAACTATCGTTCACTTTAGATATTCCTAAATTTGTCATCGACTCTGTGAGACAAAGTAGCAGCGGTATATTTATTTTTTTTTTTGGTTGTTGTTGCAGAATTCTCTTTTCTGTTCGAGAATGATAAAAATGTTTCCAGATTTCAAAGTGCTTTACGTCTCGAAATTGATTCAGCATGTGCAACGTTTAGGCAGAAGCTTTGCAAAGATAGCTCGGTCGTTTGTAATGGAATATTGTTTATGTTAATCATGTGATTATTGATATTAATTGTTATTACTTTCATTGTCTTAATTTAGTCAGCGTTATTGTGTGAACATTGGTGATGGTTGTATGAAATAGAATTGGCATTTTTTTTAATTTATCATATTGTAGATTTGGATAATGGCGGTGGCTGTAGGTGATGATCAGTTATCACAGTCTCATCGTCATTATCATCAACACAGTCTCGTTGTCGTCATCACAACAACCACCAAACATCCCAATCGGAAATATTGACACAATCATCATCATCACAAAACACATCATCAGAATCATCGCATGTATTATTTTTTTTTTGCTTTTATCAAAACATGTCATTATCAACTCATTATTTCAAAATCAATCAATCAATCAATCACTCAGTCAATCAATCAACCAATCAATCAATTCAATCAATTCATTTCAATCAAATCAATCAATTCAATCAAAAGACCAAACATCCATTAATTTCCTTACAATTATGATATCATACATCACTTTCATCCATTTTATATCACAATGAACCACAAAACTAGTCAGTTAAAGCGAAATAAGCAGAGCAGCAAACGTCAAGTACAATGAAATCAATTTGTTTAATGGAAATTTTACACGTCGTAAAAAGATAATATTTTACATTCGTCACTTCTATATTTAAGGCACAAAAGTCCACCAATTAAAGCACTAAAGAACGATGTGTTTAACGTCTTAAGAAAAAGGGGGTATTATTGTTCGATGAGGGGAAACAATCCATAGTCATTACAAGCTTAATCCAATGGTTATGAGAGTTTAATTGAAGTTTGTCTCTTAAACGTAGATTTACCGTTGGGGAGGTCGCAAATCGGTAATCGTATCCCTCTACGTTCAACAATGTAATATCGTTTGTTGATGACGGTCTCGGCGCTGAACCATGAACAAAAAGTTTATGTAGCGTCGGCACAGCCGATGTCGGAGTAAGGCTGCGTTGGCAGTCGCTCGCACTTCGCAAGAGGTGAGCTTAGGTCATCTGGAGGTTAAAGGTGAAGAGCCGCCATTTTGTTGTCGTCATCAAATTTCTGTGTGTCGCGAGTTAGAAATCTACAAATTGCGAGTTTGTGTCTTTTCTGTTTGGATAAACAAACGTCTATGGGCCACCAACATCCATCCTCATGCTAAGACCACCCTCGAAAAAGAGCTCGTTGGCGATCATGTTTGTAGGGGGTCCGTTCATCAGCATACGTGGTCCCATGGCGGGGGTGCCCGCACCGGCGCCCGCACCTGTGCCGGGCTGGAGGGGAGGGTTGATGGGCATAGAGCACATGAAGTAGAAGGGTTGGTCGCATCGCTGCACGTACCACTGGCCCATGCCGTTCATTGCCGCGCAGTAGGAGTGCTGCTGGTCAAGAAGCTGGTTGTTGGGCTCCATGGGTGCCCAGTTGACGAAGGTAAGCGGCTGCTGGGTGGTGCTGTAGCCAGCTGGCCACTTCCATCCCTCGTATCGCTCCAGAACGGGGTTCCACTTGTTCTGCAGGCCCGTCCAGAAGGGGATGTCGATGCGGTTGGGCGTGGAGGAGTACGACTTAAGATGGGCGATGACAGCCTGAGAGGTCTGCACGTCTGGGATGGTCATGACGCCGCCGAGCACGGGGACTCCGCACGGGGCGTTCTGCTCACACATCAGCTCAGCGTCCTGCCATTTCAGCGCCCTCGGCATCATCTTGAAGCACTGCTGGCCGAGCAGGAACCAGCCTCCTTTGCACTTAGCTTCCGTGGCCATCTGCTGTCCGGTGCCCTGGCCGCCCCGGCCGCCCTGGTTGCCCCAACCCTGGCCCTGTCCGCCTTGGCCGCCTTGGTTGCCCCATCCCTGGCCTTGTCCGCCTTGGCCACCCTGGTTGCCCCATCCCTGGCCCTGGCCCTGGCCCTGTCCCTGGCCCTGTCCCTGGCCCTGCTGTCTCCAGTTTTGGGCCAAGCATACCGCCGGCAAGACGACTAAAATCGCCAACAACTTCATTGCTAATTCAGTGTTATTCTTCTCTCTTTTTCACAGGCAAATGTGTCTCGTCGATGTGAGCCGCAGCAGAATAAGACGAAACTAAAGACGTCGAGAGCGGACTGTGCTTCTGTGGCGAGTTACCCGGCTTCGAATGCACATCGGGTGTGTCGGGAACGGCTCGGAGAGTTCCTTTTGCGCACTGCACGCAAGATCCATCCGCCACGCCCCCTCTGCTGCATTGGGCGGGGCGTATGCAAATGGAGGAAATGCGCACAGAAGTGAGTAAGTTCGTGTCAAACTGCGCCGCAGGAAATGGCGAATGAAGGCTGGGTAATCAACGGGGGTTAATATGGCGGCGTGTACGCACATCCAGGCTCGATCCCAAAATAACCCTGGTTTTACACAACCCAGATATTTTGTTTTCTGCCTGGAGATGGCCCCTACAGACTTAAAAGCGACAAAATCAAAAGAATATTAAGAATTGACCTATTGTGCCTCATCCTCTAATGCCGTTAATCTTCGGCTTTGAAATACGTTGTTTAAAATGTATTTACAGACATCTTTGTAAGATATTTTCAGAATATGAACGCATTCCAAGAAATCAAGAATGATGAATTTTTAATCATGCCTTCATTGACTTGAGGTTCCCTTTGCACGATATCGGTGCTTAAATGCAATGACGACTATTTTGGATGTTCATGGTTGAAAATAGATAAATATGCATTGTATCCTTGTCTAATTTCGATGATGATTATTTCATTAAATCCCACAGAACATGTGTAATGTAAATGCAAGAACCCCTACCGCAGTATGGCGTCAAACGCTATTTTCCGCTGTAATAAAAAGCTTGTAGTTTGGTAATATGTTCTGCAATCTGTTTAGTCCAGGGGCTGTGCAGATTATGTACGTGGGTACGTCTGTCTGTGATTAGGAAAGGGGGCACATGATATGATATAGCCTGACTGAATGTATTGTTTTGTAGTCAAAACAGGTAAACTTAAAAGACAGTGGTCTTTAGTTTTAAGACAAGTCTAATCATACGCGTTAGCCAGTATGTACACTCCATATTAATCCTTTGACTGCTAGATAACTGCTTCACTGATTTTTTTTTTTTTTTTTGCGTACGCTTGTTCACAAATCCACCCATAGCTCACAACGCAGCATTGAATACACAGGGGAACTATTAGTGAGCCTCTTGTAGATTGGTCATTGTTTTGTTTCTGTAAGACAATGAAGAAGGTGACCTCCGTTATGTAAGAGGCCAACAAACGTACTCCAATGCGAACCGCACTGTTCATCTTAAGCTTAGCGGATTAGCTTGTTAATCCAAGGATACATGACGGTGTGAGAAAGCCTTTACTACATGCAGCGTAGAAATCAATTTAACCTGCCAGGTGTATGTGAGTGTGTCTAAGTGTGTTAGTGGTCTTACACGGGCTATAATTTTGGTGATCTTGGACAACGTCACATAATAATCATCGTCATCTCAGTAACGTTTTCAGAATTTTCAGAATCTAAATTATTATCATGATCATGGGAGTAATGTGAAAGAAATGAAACCCTGGCAGTATTTGAATTGGATAAAAGAAAAATGATTAGAAAACCAGATTGTAAGAACTGAAAATAATCAGACGTATTGTCAGGGAGTTGTAAATATTTGCATATTATGATTCACAGCACTGACTTCTGGTGACTTCACATGTCCAAATTTGCTTACAGTTCGGAGATGTCGTCGCTTTTGTGTACCACGCGTAGACAAGAAACTACAACAATTCCACTTGCCTATCTTTGATTTCGAGAGAAAACTTTCCCTGCTTACCGAATAAGTGATTAAAATGTGTAATCTATTTTTTTTTCAAACATATGCCCATCTTCTAATGAATGCTATTAAGGAAATAGAAAAACTTTCGGTAACACCATGTGGTTGTAGTCTTTCAGAATAATTGAAGCACTTATGGGGTGAAGGAAAGGGGAAAGAAAAAGTAAAAATAGGAAAGACGTTTTTTCCATCATACTTACACAAGACTATTTAGTTTCAGTTGGCAGCGAAAATTAATGGGATGAAATAGATGTAGAAGAGGAAGTTGGTTATAAAAATTGTGAAATAGAAACAAAGTCGTTATACAGAGAAAAGGGGAAAGAAAGGGGAGAGGCAAAGTGTGAAGAAGTTAGAGTACGTTTTGCGACTAACTATAGGTGTCTTTCAAAATCTGAAAGTGAGCGTATCAGTCTCGGCGTTTTGGGCAGTGTGCTCTGTCCGTCATCCGTAGAACAACACGAAAAAAACTATTGAGTGCACCAATGTTAATTATGCTCATCGTTTTCTTCTCTTGTTCTGCGTTTTTATGTCAGTTTATTATCGGGCTTCATTTCCCCATTAACAGGAGGCCGATGAAAGGAAATAGCGCGACTATGTCATGTACGCGTATAGCCATGTTCGATGTATTCATTCTAAAACAATAGTTACGAATATATCAATGAGGGAAGAGTCACTTCGTTAAAATGGAAGATTAAAAGGGTTAAACGTGTTAAAGAATACTGGAGGTGTGAAGTGAGGGTGAGAAAAGAGGTCGGGTGCAGAGGAAGGGAATCGATAAACCTCAACGGATGTATTTGCAAAGCAGAGTGAGGTTTCGTTAATTATTGGACGGAAGAAAGGGGGTGTCGATCAGCAAAGGGTGTCATCCGGCCAAAACACATTACAGTGACTACTGTCTCCTCTGCGTGTTGCGAATAAGTAGCAGTACCGACTATATTTGTATTGACATGAGACCACCAACTATTTCCCGGAAATGACCTTTCTCGTTCTCTCACATCACGTCGACTCTTTTTGTGTCAAGGATCAATATGTTCAACATTAATGCACTTGGATATCAAAGAGCATAAGTTAGTTTGGCACACAGAGGGCTAACAATATATCGGATGATTGTGGCATTGTTACAGGCAACATCTTTATGTTAAGTTTAAGCATGTCCCTCATCGTTTTACCGTCACAGTTGTCATCGTGGTCACCCTTGTCGTAATTTGAGTTATCATTATCAGGACTCCAATACTCGTTTATGTTGCCGTCGTCACTATTAACGATCAGACACATATTTTACTTCTCCTTTTTAAAATCTATTTTCGTATTATAAAAAGATTGAAAAACTCAATGAATATGAACAATGTAGATACACACTTGTATTCGCGTATACATTTTATGACCTCTTGCGATAGGGTGTCTTGACTCGGATATAATTTCAATTACATCTGTCAATGTCGTATGACTGTGCTGAGTAATGCTTTAAAAATAATAATGTTTATGAAAGCAATACTCAATATATACTTAACCGACATCTCAAATTCTCTTCCCTTCTCATTCACTCTCTCTCTCTCTCTCTCTCTCTCTCTCTCTCTCTCTCTCTCTCTCTCTCTCTCATTCCCTCTCTAAAAAAATAATGCTCTCTCACACGTTTACCGTAATATCAGCTAAATATTCTGCTCATGTTTCGCTTTTAGGTTCAACACCTGTCTCACATACAGCGCACACACACGAGCCACGAGTAAATGAATCACCATAATTAATAACATGAAGGTCGATTAAGACTAAAGCTCTTGATCATAAGATACACCTGCTTAATACACCTCTACCCCGCTGCTCTCCCCTATCCTTATAATCAAACCCGAATGTGAAATTATTTTTGTCCTAATATTCAGGATGCATTGGCGGTCCCTGGTGTTGTTCATGCGCATGAAATACATATTTTGGTCTCGAAATTTGATTTTGAATCGTGTGAGCGATTGGTGCGATCATTTGTATCGATACGATTCATAATTATAATTTAACAACAAATGCTAAATTGGCCCCAATACCCGTTTCTAAATGATAGCACGATGCGTTTGTGGTGAATGTGTTTTCTTCGCACATATTGTTTCATGTAATGTGTTTTGTTTTTATCGGCCCGGATTCATAACGGTGGTTTAACTTAGACCACGTACTTAACGTAGACTAAATGGGTGCAAACTTGATCATTTGATGCTTCCCCCCCCCCAAAAAAAAAAAAAAAAAAAAAAAAATCTCTTCACAGAATCACAACAAAGGGGTAGTCTCAATTATTTGCTGTAATTGTTATTCGGACAAACTCATTAAAACCGTAGTGACTCGGTTGATATCAATGAATTGTATTGAATCAATGATAATGTTTTATGGCGTTTTATTTGGCGTCCCAAGTTAGTTAAGGTTTAGTTCACGTTATTAGCTAAACCACAGTGTAGATACAAGCAAATAGTATGTACTTTGATAATCAGCAGCTGCATACCCGATTCGCAGTGTTATTCTCCCATTTCAAATGAAATGGATTTTGTGTCTCTTAAAGTTTGTGCTTGTGTTTGTTTGGTTGCGTATGTTAAGGTTTTAAGAGAGAGTAAATGTATAGGTTTCCTTGCAACAGGGACTCGTAACAGAGGGTGATCTCGATTATTCGTTGTAATAATCATGTGGACGACCTTGATACACCACAGTGATTCCGATTTCCGCTGACAAAATCAGTTATATCGAATCAATGATAATATTTCATGTTGTTTTATACCTTATACAAGGTCATCCATGCAAGTCTATTAAGAAAATCGATGTACCAGTGCGATACGCGTGTATATACATGTATACATGCGTATGTTTATATGGGTAAATATTTTTACAGGTGGGGTGGGGGTGGCAGATAATGTGTCTTCTTCATCGTTTGTATGTTGATCTTACACATACATGACACCCATATGTATGTGGATGGCGTGTGTGTGGGAGTTGGGGAAAAGGGGTTCAGGGAAGGTAGAAGGGTGGGTTGGAGTGGAGCGGGGGCGTGGGGGGGGGGGTGTCCAATGGGGTGCGGAATATTATACTGAGGGGGCTCTCCCACGAAGAAAGGGATGGGGGGGGGGGGGGGCAATCTTCCTGGGGACCCTAATTGGATTTCCCCCCAGACCGGGCACACACAGGAAGGCAGAGTGGTGACTCAACCCGTCTTACGTCCTGGCTAGGTGACTTGACAAGAGACAGGACGGGGTAAAAATAGCAACAATCTCCTTAAAGTCAGTTTCGATACAGACTTCATGGTCGAGTCTCCTTGGCCTTTTACGCCCTCGGTCCCACATACTGGAATGAGGGTGTGGCATATTGCTTGACACGTTTTTCAACACATTTCACAGGATGGAATGAAAGAGTAAGAAAAACATATACACACATAGACATAAAAATGTACACGTACCTGTACACGTCGACAATTGATGACCGCCACGTGCACTCATATAGTAATACACATCATTCAAAAACAAGCACGCATGAATACATCAACATTACCACATAAAAAAATGACCATGTGCCCACACTTACAGGCTACACACTCTTTGATCGATATTTAAGTTTTGTGTCATAGTGTATATTGTCCTGCGTTAAATAGCATTTTATAACAATGATTTTGTGGTTTTAAAGTTCTTTCTCGTTAAATCTGCGCATTCTCATTATTGCTGAGAAAATTGTTCGATTGTAATTTCAAGCATTTAGAATAAAAAAATATCTTCTTGCTTTTGTAGCTTTCTTGCGTTCCGATGCAAACAAAACAAGTCAAACGAATTGCCTTTAAACAATCGGTAGATCATCCCAAGTAGTCAGTAAATCAAAACTCCTGCCCATAGAACACCCATAGATGACATCACACTTGGCAAGCAGTTCTGCAATAAGAAGCGGCATGTCTTTTAGGCACTGAATAAACACTATTCTACTTACTCTGGTTAGATCTGGGTTCACTCGTTGACTCTTATGTGAAAAAGCACACGAAAAAAAAACGTTGTGAAATTTTACTTATGTTAAGGAAGATTTATCATTTGATAGTACGCGTACTATTAAAAGAAGTATTTGTTCTATTGCTATGATCGTGATTGCGTTCAAAGATCATGATTGAAAAACAATTATTCCTGTTAATCTCTTTTCACACCTTCTCTCCCCGAGCCTTACTGGCAACTGTTTGTAGGTGTTTAATTTCCATTTGCGATAATTAACATATTTAAATGTGTTAACCGTTACATCTCTGTCCTATCCTTGTTAACAAATGTTTGTAGCTGTTTGATTTTGCATATGTGCTAATTGACATCTTCAAATGTGTTAACCGTTATATAATTAATGGGTAAGTAAATCAAACGTGTTTCAGATGCGTTAGTTAACTTTAATTTGAAGGACTTGCTGATTGAACTAATCGGAGACAGCATGAAGAGTTACGATAACATCATCATCATCAAGTGCCCTCCCTTAGAAAGGGAATTGCGGCTATGCATCTCTATTTATTTCTGTACCATTTTTTTTAATAGTTTTGAGCAAAATACTATGCCAAAAAAAAAGAAAAAGAAAACGTGAAAGACAAAGAAGCCAGGTAGGAAAAACAACTTTCTGAAATAAGGTAATATAAAGTAAGAAAAACCATTATGTGATAGAAAACAATGCCAGCACGAAAACAGTAAGGTACGTAGTACTAAAGAGGAAACATCCGTTGACGTGATACGAACTATTTATTTTTTTCCTACCACCTTTTTCTTCAGCATCCAACAACTGACTCAATTAACAACTTATAAGACATAGGATTTTTTTGTGTGTGTAGGTAGGCCGTGTCAAAAAGTACATTAGTATGAACATAGATCCCCCAAATATAGATGTTATCGTTATGCCTGATACCATGGTGATATGGTGCTGTGAACCGCTGACTATCGAGTATCAGAGGCGTGTCAGTGATACATGATGGCGGAAAGAAAGTGATATCATCTTTCAAAACACCCGACTGGACAGTAATGCCATCTTCTGTGTGTCATATTGTAAATGAATCTTTACTTTAAGCTTGAGCGGATCAATCGCAAACGCGGTAAAAATTAAACTAAGCCGTCACCACGATGACTGGGCTGATATGGAACCGCGGTTGAAACATCAGATAGGGGTATCTTCAGATAACCGCTTTTGATTTGAAATTATGATATCTCATACCCTACGCACGTTTTATTTCTTTTGTGTGTGTGTGATAACGAAGTAGATATGAGTCGTTATGTGATGTATATGATACGTTCTGTCATGCCAGTCGCTCTCCATGTTCCTTAAATATCACATTACATAATCATTATAATGACGCATTCTGCCATACTGTGTTAACAGGAACATGAGGAAGGAACGGCAAGACGTGACAATTTTGAAATGATCATTCTCTTGAATCATCAAAATGTGTCTGCCAAATACATTGACGTCACTGTAATCTAGTAAATTTATCATAACATTTATTTGAACAAATGATGCAATAGTTTAACGCAAAACTTGTCTTTGTTCCCTACTTATGCCTAAAGATCTAGGCATCGTAGAGAACAATGCCAAAGATTGTATTTGTGTTCTTTGGGGAAAATAGGACAGCATAATTATACATCACGGTTAGCACGCCTGCGTGATACTTGTAAATAATTGTAGTGGTGAAGATCACGGAGCATAT
>OZ022597.1:1401637-1414137 GCA_963669155.1 Arbacia lixula
AATATGCTTCTTTCACGTGTCTGCTTTCATTGAAGCCAACTTAATTTCAAGGTGGACTATCCCTTTTAAAGCGTTTTTACCACTGTAATGCTATCATAATTTCGTAAAGTTTTGAGAAATTTTGAATTAATGTTCTTTGAGATAACAAATGTAATGGAGACAAAACTTACATTTACAGAAAAAGAGAGAAAGACAGAGAAAGAGATACAAAAGGAGAGAGAGAAAGAGAGAGAGGGAGAGAGAGAGATAGAGAGAGAGAGAGAGAGAGAGAGAGAGAGAGAGAGAGAGAAAGAGGCAGAGACAGGGGAGTGAGAGAGAGACAGAGAGAGAGAGAGAGAGAGAAGGAAGAAGCGAAAAACAAGGGAGGGGCAGAGAGAGAAAGAGAAAAAGACACTAATTTACAGAGAGGGTTAAAGAAAGAAAGAGAGGGTTGCTCTATTTTCTAGAATCCAAAACATGCCGCAGGACAAGTCTCGTAGCTCATTCGTGAAAAACCAGCATTTGACATATTCGATTTGTGATTAGCTCCCATGCAGTCACCATACATCCTATGCTTTTGCGTGTCACCCACTGCCCAAAAAAGAGCGCCAAATCATATTTCGCGCATGATTTCGCCGGGAACGAATTTTTGGCGCGAAATGACATGTAGCGCAGTGCCTCGATTGGAAGTAAAAGGATGTAAGTATATTTCATATATATATATTAATCGATGTTCGAAAGTAGCAGTCGATGCGGGGAATACGAACATGTGTGCATGCGTATGTGTGTATGTGCCTCTGTGTGTGTATGTGTGTGTGTGTGGGCATCAGTGTGTATACTTCTTAACCCCATCTACATGATCTACACGATCTACATCACGTTTAGGATTGTTACCGCATTTTTCCTTTATTTGATTTCAGGTATAGTGGGGTTGGGATTGAAATGATTGAATTCGCTCTTGACGGTTATATCCATGAGTATTTATTGAAATGTGTTTTTAAGTCGGTAAGAAAGTATAATCATCCACACACTCACACATGCACACACATCAACAAACACATCATACACATACTCGTACACATAAAAAAATCACAATATGTCTTTCAAGTTCTTATTTCGCCACCAAACTGAAAAAACAAAACGCATTTGTATCTCACGCCCTTATGTCGCGTTCTCTTCATGCTGAATTGCCTTCTTTGGTACACACTTTAATTTCGTTATCATGTCGTTAGTGAGGGGCGCTCCCGTCATCAAGCTCGGGCCATTTACTTTGCTACGTGTGTGAGATGGTTGACGAGAAACAAAATACATGGTCAGAAACTTCAAGTAGCGCGCACCTAATGAAACGCTCCTTCTTCGGATTTCAACATTTTTTATTGCTCTTTTCCTGCTGGTTTTGTGTCGCTCAATAACATAAAAAATATTAAAGGCGTATAGTACACGCCTCGTCGATGAGGGCCGCCTGCAGACGCAGCGCTGTCCAATATTTAACTCTTTATGCACCGTTGCGGCAGTTGTGCACTAGTAACACCCAGCCATTCACATATAAAGTATAGGACAGTGTGGAGTTTCGCAGCGAAGGATTTAAATCTTTCGTGTTCTGTGTGCCTTGATGGTAGGAGTGAGAAAGAGCGAGTGGCAGGAATTGAGCTAGATTAATTAAAGACGCTTCTTGGAATGTACTGTACCTCCCGAGATTTCATAACCTCAATGTAGAGAGATCACCTTAATCTCACTTAATCTCATGTCGTTAAACCTACTTGTGTAGCCTTTCCACCAGACCTAAAACTGATTTTGAAGGAATAACAATAATCTATTAACCGTTTGTGCCGTGCAAAATGGTGGTCTTCTGGATTTGTTTGTAATGCGTGTCACGAAATACACACGTGGCACTCAAAATGTTTTTAGTTTTGAATTATGAGCCAATGCGTGCTTATTTAATCAGCAGAATGCACCAAGTATGCAGCTGAAAAGCTTCTATCTATCTATCTATCTATCTATCTATCTATCTATCTATCTATCTATCTTTCTACTTATCTATCTGTTTATCTATCTATCTATGTATCTATTTATTTATCTTTCTATTTATCTATCTATCTATTCATCTATCTATCTATCTATCTATCTATCTACCTATTTATCTATCTATCCATCTATCTATCTGTCTATCTATCTATATATGTATCTATCTGTCTATCTATCTGTCTATCTATGTATCTATCTGTCTATCTATCTATCTATCTATCTATCTATCTTTCTACTTATCTATCTGTTTATCTATCTATCTATCTATCTATCTATTTATTTATCTTTCTATTTATCTATCTATCTATTCATCTATCTATCTATCTATCTATCTACCTATTTATCTATCTATCCATCTATCTGTCTATCTATCTATATATGTATCTATCTGTCTATATATCTATCTGTCTATCTATCTATCTATCTGTCTATCTATCTATTTATCCATCCATATATCTGTCTATCTATCTATCTGTCTATCTATCTTTCTATCTATTTATCCATCTATCTATCTATCTGTCTATCTATCTAGCCTATTTCTCTCTACTGCTAGAAAAAGGCCTCCTCCTCATTTTTCTATTTTGATCTGTCCAGTGCCATTTGTTTTCATGTTACACTACTATATTTTCTAATATCATGTATCCACCTCCTATTTGCCTGCCTCTTCCTCTGGTGTTAGCTCTGGGGGTCCGGACTGTTAATCTATGTGTCCACCCATCATATTTCCTCCTGGCCAGATGACCAGCTCACCTCCATTTCTTCCATTAAATTTCCTGTACTATATCCTGTACTTGAGTTTTCCTAATCCTGGCTTCTAACGTTGTCCCTCTTTGTAACACCAATCACAAGTCTTGCCATAGCCCTTTCAGTTACTCGAAGCTTTCTCTCCAGCCTCTCGGTTGTGGTCCATGTTTCTGCTCCATAAGAGAGCACAGGTATGATGCACTGGCTGTAAGTCTGTTTCTTGAGAGAAAGAAGGAGCTTCTCATCACAAAATATACAGTCAATTCTCAATTCAACTAGTTTTTCTTTAAACTGGACTTGTATTACAGCTATTTCAAGTTGACGCATACAGGGTTAAGGCAATGAGACCCTTTACCAGTCTGAGTTTGCGAAGTCACTGCGAGAGGATTATCCATCACATTAATTAGGTCATGCCGCTCTCTTCTGCCGAGGGAAACCATCAGAGATATTTGAGAGAGACCGTGCTTCACTAACCACGCGCTCATAATAATGATTTTATTATTACTATCATCATGACTTCTTATCACTGACCTAATTGCTTGTTAGGGAAGGCGTCTCTTTGATGTTTGATCTCAAAAGAGGATCATACCAAAATGAAGAATGTACCCTGTGTATTATACAATACACCCATCTGCGCCCACGTACGCATATACACGCACACACACACGTACACACACACATACACACATACACACACACACACACGCACACAACCGCACACATACAATCAGCATGCTAAGGGATTCCCTGACAATTTTCATGCAGAACTTATAGCATTAAATGTTGTACTCTAGAAGCTGAACAAATGTAAATTATATTAAATTCATTCTTTTGCCCCCCCCCCCCCCTTCCCTTGCCTCCCTCCCCCACCCCTCTCCACTTTTACTCCTTCTTTTTGAATTCCTGCTCATTTCCATGTCTCCCGTTTCTGTTCAACTCTCCCGCTTTCTTGATCGCTCCATTTTAATGTTCTTACTCTCTCTTTCTCTTACATACTCTCTGTCTTTCTCTCTTTCGCTCTCTCTCTCTCTCTCTCTCTCTCTCTCTCTCTCGCTCTCTCTCTCTCTCTCTATCTCTCTTGATAATTGTATATCACTTTCTCTCCGCTTTTAACATCAGTCTGTTTAGTTGTATTTACTGCTCTTTCCTTCTCCCTCTTCTTCTCATGTTTTTCGCTTTTGCTTAGCCTGTTAAAAATTCCAGTAAAAACGCACTACTTATACATGCCATAGAATACCATTAAACGCACTTTCTACTCAAATACTAGAGACACATATTTATTCAGATTTTGATACATACAGGTAGCAACAAACTGTACACAATGTAATCAAGATTAGCTTTCTTTACATTAAAATATGACAGATTTTACTTTAATTGCGTACGTTTCTGAAAACGTTTGCAAACTTCAGGTACAAAGAATCAAGTTGAACAAAAGTTCTTTGCCAGACGTATCATAAGTTCGATTCGAAAAAAAAATCTTGAAAAATAAGGAGAGATCTCCGAATATTTGTGGAGGTGTATTATGTAGAAATAAGTTATAGGTGAATTAAACAAATTTTGAAGGTACTAAATAAATGATTGGCTTGTTATGATGACTCGTAAGATACATCTGTAAGTCTAACCTCGTGTGCCTTTTTGCATAAAATTAGTTATGACCTTTATCCAAGTGACATCTCGACAAGAATCAGGAAACTGAAACTGAAAAAAGTTTAAAAGCTATACCAACATACTCTAAAACTGAATATGACCTTTATTTCTGATGTGAGCCTCCATCGATCGACAATTTCCAGAAAGTAAATGGTTAGCGGCCATGGTATTTACAATGTGTATATATCAATCATATCGGCAATACAAAAAAAAAAAAACTAAATCATCACTCCTAGATGGGAAAGTTATATTTCAGTGGAAGTTTTAAGGGCGTGGATCAACACAAAAGGGCAAGATACAGGGGAAAGGGTAACGCGGATTTAAATCTTAGAGAACACGTCGAATACAGAACTGAAGTTGTAGGCACGACAGCAGTATGACTTGATTGAAAAAGATACAACATGTATTCAGGTGACGATTTCAAAGCGGAGTTGTAAAAAGAACAACATATAACGTGATAACGAGAGGATCATTATACATAATTCATGTGACTTAAGGAAAAGAGGCTGATACCACGAAGAGTTATAATATATGCGAGGAAACCCGTGAGAAGATATCAGTTGTCAACTCAATTCTAGAGGACAGTACTCTTTGTCAATAAAACAATCAACACTAAACAATCTCATTACATACAAGTTTGTACGCTATTTCAGGCTAATATCCTGTAGGGTTTTATTCATGAACAGCTTGTTTTGCCGCAAATCATGATAATTAAGTCTACACGTTTGAATACATAGGAGGAGGAGAGAACAAACGCCACTATGCATCTTTCATTTAGGTAAACGAGTGTTTGTTGGGACTTTATAAAGGCTTACAAACAACTTGAATTAGATGACTCATATGACTTTATAAAAAGAAAATACTTCACACTTTCTTTTATTTAATCATTTTCCTCGACCCGCCTACACACTCGCCCACACAAATGTCTTGCCATATCTTCTCCCTGATATCTGCTCCTTCGTCTTCATCTTCTATAGTTCTCCTAAGAATTGTATTTTGCAATTTTTCTCTCCTTCTTGAATTGTCATCTCATCCTTCTTTCCCAGGATCCTCTCTTTAGATGCTTCATGTTTTTTTCCTCTTCTTCTCATCAGTTCTTCCTTTGCATCTTCTTTCTATCGTTGGAAATTTTGTGTGTTGTAATTCTGCATTTATCATCAGATCATCATTTTCCTTTTTATCACTAATGATGTCCTGTTTCATGATCGTATAGAGAAAGACAACTCAGATGCAACTTAGACACATGTTAAACCCCGCCCCAAGAGCAAATGTCTGCATGATCTCAAATACCCTCTTGACAACACCGGGAGGGCGTTTCATGAAGATTTTTCGTCTGACAAGCTGCCTTTTCTGACAGTTACCATAGTTACCATAGTAACAGTCAGGGGCTAGTGACTCTCAGCCAATCAAAACCGAGGATTTCACTGAAGTTGTCAGCACTGACCATTTGGTCAGTGCTGACAACGTTCATGAAACGCCCTCCTGTTCTATTTGTATTGCGGTAACCGAAAATGCGCATACTGTGTATATGTTCACTCAATGCTGGCATTGTGAAAGATATCACCACTATTAGACAAACTATACACCATTCATTTAACACAACATTATGGTAATGGTAATGGTGTTTTTCATCGTTGATGATTACATTGCGCCAAACTGTATGCATGGGCAGAAAAATGCATAATCCGTACAATATAGTTATGCTGCAAACCACTAACCATTCGCCCTTTTCAGTAACATAATGCACCCCTATTTTGTATGGAAATAGACATTTTGCGAATCTCCAGACGAAGTCCATGAGCGAAAAAAAATACCGTTTACGTGCATTTCTATGGGCGATATAACTGAATGTATTAAACATACGTCTATGACAACCTTTATTGTAAGATCCGCCAGTTTTGAAGCTATGCCGTATGCAAAAGTGAACTTTCGCGGGATCATGTGGGATTTGTACTGGTTCGGGTTAACGTTGCATTGTCAAGATGAGTGTTGCGTGCATGAATAATTATATTAACCATACTTTGAAAATATAATGCACTAGGAAAGCACAACTTGCATCAGTATTCACACATGTTGTGCAAGAAAAATGCATGAAGCCATTTCTGCAATTGATTTTGGTATAATGTAAATCAGTTCTAATTTCCACACATAGTGATGATTTCATGCATGTTCTGGATTTATATTCAAACAATGTGATTTGCACCTAAATTCGTACAGTAAGACGATCATTTGTTACTGCATGTAAACGCACTCACATCATCAAGGAATGTTTGCCTATCGTCTCGTACTTTCTTAACAATTAACGTAAGTAACACAACTGCACATTCCTCCCTGATATATACATATATACTTACAGGGCTCCTTCTAATATTGATGTGTGAGTCTGCCAGCATCATATCATTTTTAAAGGACCAGACGAATATAGTTATCTTCCAATATTGCCTTCTTATATACCATAGGAGTTAACCAACTTTATATGTCACACCTGTAAATGGTATATCAGTCGTGTTACTATTGGTTACCTTCGGTATGATTCAGTGCGACATGCCGTGGATACATTAGCCTTCAGCAAGCTACTGCAATATATAGTAAATGGCCAAAATATCTCCACGACATTCATGAAACGTGATGTACATTGCGTCATTACATGGCACAGTATAGATTATGCGACCTACGTTTGTCAACGATGTTCTGAGTGGCAGCTAAAAGCTAAACGTTTTATCACTAAACCAGGCTTGATGCATTCACCTATAATTATTGCAAAAACAAGCCAAGCCGCGTGTAAATGAGGGCCAAACCCTGAAAATGGAGGGGATATATTTATTTTTGATGATGTATATAATTCGTATTTTAATGATTTGGCACAAGATGATGCTTGAAACAATTTCCCAACCCAGCGTAACCGAGTGTATGCCTACTGCACATGATATTTTTTACCACGAATAAAACTTATATAACCGTGAAATAAATGGATGTAACATCAAAAATTTGTATGTTTGAAATGTTAACTAGTCCCTCAAAAGTTCAGTTCATATTCCGTGCGATTTTAGACGAAAAAACAGGAAACAACATGCAAAATCATGAAAGATATTAAAAGAATGTTCCACAGGATGAAAACAATTCTGAATCTTATGAAAATGTGCAGTAGTGTTAAACAAAGAAGAAGCAAGACGTACAGAAATAAAAAGAAAGAAAACAAGAAGGTAGATCATTTACAGGTTAGAGAACAAAAACAAAAGAAATGATAAGAGAAGCTCCAATAACAGAGGATATCATAGGACGTGAAATAACCTGATGTACAAATCAATAAAATAATAATGTTCCACAACATTGTAAAAATAAATATTCATATTTGTAGTCGTTGCACAAAAACATATATTAATCTATACTCTTCTCTTTCCGCCTTTAAATAAAGTTATTAAGCTTCTACTGAACAATCGGATGAAAATATATACAAACTATATTTTCTTGTAGGAGTAAGTGATATTCTGGGAATAGTGCATGCGACAAACTACATAATTCTGCGAATGAAAAAAAAAACATTTCGAATAGGCCAGTTTACATCTGAAATCAATCAAATATGTACACATTCGATAATCAACGTAAGAACTTCACCAGGTCTTGACCAATGTATCGTTTAGCTGTTAGTAAGTAATAAAGATATATTTTCAACCCCAAATGGAAGAGTGACTTGAATGTGACAGCTGCCATTTATCAGGGTCTTGAACAAACGTAATAATGAAATACTCACTTCAAACGAACAAATGCAGTAGTTCGAGTCATTTGCATAAAAAAACAGGAAACACAACCAATTGGGAATAAAATTAAGGTACATAATGAATTCTGGCCTGGCTACTTTAATCTACGTGAAGCAAAGAAAAACAAAAGTATTTGTTTGTTTTTGTGTTTTGTTTTATCACGGTCTTTTTCATAAGATTATTTTAAAGGGCGAGTTAGATATTTGGCTTGTTTTCCTACAAGACGTGCGTTAAATCGTCGAACTTCTTTTGCAGTGAAGCATATATGGGTTGAACCTCCCCATGCACTTTCCTCGGGTTTGCCGAACTCCATGGGCTTGTAAGCCAGCGCCGCTATCTGTAAA
Organism: Arbacia lixula; assembly: GCA_963669155.1. NCBI lineage: Eukaryota > Metazoa > Echinodermata > Echinoidea > Arbacioida > Arbaciidae > Arbacia > Arbacia lixula. Next base: position 1,410,135 of record OZ022597.1, read on the forward strand.
GAACAACGAAAACAGGAAATCAAATTAATGCAAATACGGTGACATATTCATATGTAGTCATCCACTATAAACGTGTCTAGCACTTTAGTACAAATACTACTTCGTCTACTCCTACTTGCCACTATTACGATTAGCATTATTGTTCCTGCTACTACGTCTCCTTTTTCAATTAGTTTTCTCTCTCTCTTCTTTCGGTAAAGCTCCTTAGATCACCTTTCACCAATATTATCTATGCTTGAAATAATCTGAATAGTTTTACCATTACTAATACTCCTGGAATTATAAACGAGAACGATATAAATGATACAAATGTACGTATTTCTCAATGTAGCTTTCTGACCATAGTATCATCCCAAATGCACTTCTTTAACTTGCAAACTTATCACATCGTTTTAACGAAGGAATATTAAGCATGCTTCAGTGATGGTGTTCCTACTAGCGTTGTGACATCTACATACATAACAAACACTGTGTCGATAAAAGGGTAGTGGTGGTGGTGGTGGTGGAGGTGGTGGTGGTGGTGGTAGTGGTGGTGGTAGTTGTGGTGGTAGTGGTGGTGGTGGTAGTGGTGGTGGTAGTGGTGGTGGTGGTGGTGGTGGTGGTGGTGTTGGTGGAGGTAGTAGTGGTGGTGGTATGGGTAGTGGTGGGGGTGGTGGTGGTCGTGGTGGTGGTAGTGGTAGTGGTGGGGATGGTGGTGGTCGTGGTGGTGGTAGTGGTAGTGGTAGTGGTAGTGGTAGTAGTGGTGGTAGTGGTGGTAATGTTGGTAGTGGTGGTGTTAGTGGTGGTGGTAGTAATGGTATTGGTAGTGCAATCCGAATGGGTAATGGTACCTGTAAGCTGTTTTAAATCCACTGTTTCAAACCCTCTGGAACTGGAACCTGAAAGATCAGCTGCTTTGTTTGATTTCTCCCTCAAATCTTCATGTATCCTCCCCAGCAACTGTTGACAAGAAACGAAAGAGTGAGAGAGAGAGAGAGAGAGAGAGAGAGAGAGAGAGAGAGAGGGAGAAAGAGAGAAAGAGAGAGAGAGAGAGAGAGAGAGGGGGAGGGATAGAGAGAGAAAGAGAGAGAGTGCGAGAAAGAGAAAGAAAGAGAGAGAATGAGAGAGGGAGGGGGAGAGAAAGAGAGAGAAAGGGAGAGAGAGAGAGAGAGAGAGAGAGAGAGAGAGAGAGAGAAAAGGGGATAGAGATGGGGGGGGGGGCAAAGAGGAGGGCAGACAGAGGGCGAAAAGGAAAGAGAAAGAGAAAGAGAGACAGAGGCAAAGAGAAAAAAATACAGCGCATTAGATTCCGAGTGAAACCTTGAAGCCCAATTATGGCACATTCATAACTCTGTTGTAATGCATATTTATGATTGTCTACATATTCCATAACAGTAGATTAGGAATGTTCTAGTCCAAAAGAGAACAGAATTAAGATCAAATACACATTCCATGAACAGTAAACAAAATCACGCGGTCAGACTCGCGCAGATGAAATATGAAAATTAAGTTAGCCAACATTTGCAATAGTCAATTCGCAAAAAATCGTATCCGACTTTCACAAACACATGATTTATTTTACAGAAAGGATATAGATGGAAAGGTGAGAGCGGAATAGTAAGAAGGACTATAACGAATTAGCATCAAATCATATTAGTTTTTAAGGACAAAATATGCAATAATCAGAGAGGTGTGAGTTAGGATATAGAAAATGAAAAAGATAATGTATGTAATCATTATATGTGTGTGTTCCTTGATATTATTGCAAGTCGGTTCAGCACGTAAATATTGAATCATTGCACGTGTTTCTCCATTGATATCAGATCGATATATGAAATGAACAACGCCACAAGTCTCCGGATCAATGTCTTAACGTTTTAAATTAAATGTGAATAACAGGATATACAAGTAGGTATAGCTTTATTTTAAATACACCTTTACTCTATCTAGTGCCCATTTTGAGGGTGTCAGAATAAGTGTACAAATTACAAACGACATATATCTATCGTCTTGGCAGAAACTGCCTTTCCGCTCTTTTCCTCTGAAAAGAGCGTGAAGCTCTTTCCTTTTTTCATAAGACTACCGAGCAATTACCGATTGCATGATTGATTTCCCTTCTTTTCAAATTGACGCGCGTCCTTCAATTGTCGCTCAATTATCAAATTTTCATTTCGTGGTGATGCGCATTTTAATAGCGCACGCGGGAGAAATAGGCAGGAGAGGAAGAAGGAGACGGACAGGCGGCGAGATGGAGATAGAAAGAGAGAGGTGGATGGCAAGAGCGAGTCAGAGGGGAAGGGAATCTGTTCTTAATGGTGGCATAGGGTCTCATTGTACCCAGGTTATAAAAGAACAATGTTGGCAATTTCTTATGTGTGCGGTGCTACTGACGTCAAATGTGTTTGTATGATCAAGTCATATTCATGCATGAGGATGATGAAACAGTACTGCCCTACTTTGACAAAGCGAAGCAAGTGACATATCACTCAGATTTGAGCTATTGGTACTCGTAGATTGTACCCAGCATTCCTCACATACAGACACAATTTTGAAAAAAATACTCCTTTGCTGCGAGACATTCAACCTAACATGATGTAGTGTTGCACCGATGTCAATGCAAGTGAGAGATATATTTTGCTCATTTACAAGAAATGTGTATTTTGTTAGTTGCTTCCATTTGTCAATTTAGGGCAGAGTAGTCATGTCTCTTTCTTGTTGAACGAACAGCCTTTAATGTTCATTATATATAGCAACATACGGTAATATGAATAGACAGACGGACAGACATGCAGTTAGAGAGACAGTGAACTGCAGGGAGTCACATAAAACCCATCGTTTTCAAATGAAAACAGGAGAACTGCCGGCGTTTGTATTCATGTGATCAATCTTACAGCGAACACCATTTTGCTGTGTATTATTCAAGAACATGACGCAAAAAGGAAATCTGTTTTTCAAATCGCCACGTTTAATAATCAGCAGGATTAAGTTCAGAATAACGCGATCAGTGTTATGATATTTACGTTCCAACACAACACCCATGCTATTTGTGTTTCCTGTTATGATGTCGTCATATACCAACTTACAGACGCTACATGAAAAAAATTCATTTTGTTCTGTTGATTATTCCAAGCTTACGGTGCCGGTTTTGATCAGCCTCAACAACGAGTTTATCCAATAAAGCTGGACAAAGGGACTGGAACGAGAAAGAAGAAAGAAACGAAATACATATCACGCATTTTCCTCCAGGGCGAATCAATTTTGCTGTAGACGCCAATAAACAGCAGTCTCACGCCCCCGGTTATAACAATGAAATCATATTTGTATGGAAACAATATGTATTTCAAAGAACATAGTCTCCTCCAATTCCACTCGTTTCCGCCACAGATAATCTTGTTGAGAATTGGGGTTCCATAAATGTGAGATTTACCAAGTACCAGCCGTTGAATTAGTAATTTGAGTAATACGTACGAACTTAAGTTACATCTCACAAGCCCACAAGCGCCTCGTTATCAGGTATTTATATCATTTTGTATCATTATTAATGCACTAACATTTCTTTTGGCGCACAAAAGGTTAAGCATGGCTACCACAGAGGAAAGTGTTGGCTGATACTGAGTAAGCGGAATGGTGGCAGAAGTCGGCATTCATAAGAAATCTGACACCTCGCGCGGTAAAATGAGGTCAGCTTATTTACAGGCGCCCAAATGGTTGTGAAGGGCCGCATACAACACCAATGCGTGTAGGTTTGCAACGTGGGTGGACGATCAAACGGTTTTTGCACTCTCATGACGGGTTCAAGGGAAGACGGGTAAACTGTAGGTTCCGTTTAACTTAATAAAGTGTGCTCCAATAATGCTTGCCGGCAGCGGCAGCATTGTACGATCTATTGAAATGGTACCATGAATGTCAAACAAACGTGTTGAATGGGTCATTACAATCAATATACCAACGGCTGTAGTACGTGATACATATATGTAAAGGAGGGATGTGCACGGAATTGATTCGCTCATAACTGACGATTGTA
>OZ022597.1:1419137-1529137 GCA_963669155.1 Arbacia lixula
TTTTTTTTTTTTTTTTGGGGGGGGGGGGAATGGATTACATATTCTTTATAACATCAACGGACCAACGAGGAGATGTGGTATGTGCATGTTTTCATAGGTGGTAATTACTTGTAATAGGTTACATTTTGAACATAAATGTCACATAGTTAGCTTCAGCATTGTCCATCTTGACCTATCACCAATGCATGAAAGTGCATTGTTAGCAATGCATCCATTGTGGCAGAATCATCGACAGCAAATCAAGCTCTCGGGGCATTTGCGCTGTATTTGTCCTTCGTGCCCGCCACGCGGCATAGGTGTGTGTGGGCTGTCGTGATCCATCCCGATCTCAAGTAATTCACGGGGGTCTGGCGGGCTCATGAACCACCAGGTGGTGGGATGATGCGAGCAGCCGAGCTCGGTAGCGATCACGCCACAAAAACAAGTGGGTGGCGAAAATGGTTAGAACATATGAGGCAAATAGATGCACCTCCTGTTAATACTAGCCAGAGTTGGCATACGTAGTGATCCGTTGGCCATGTTGGCAGGTTCATTATCATTGGCAGTTTTGGGTATTAAATTTGGCACCAATTATTACAACAGCAATGAAAAATAAAAGTAGTAATAATTGTATTTATAAAAATGATAATGATTATGAAGATACCTGTTGTAACTCAACAAATTAACATGTTTAACTCATGCGAACTGAAAATACATGTACGCCAGTTTGCGTAAATATTCATAAGAACCTTTAAAGCGTCCAAACTGTTGTATTAACTTGACAGTCTACATTGACATTATTGATGAGTGAATAATTGTAGCCGTTAGCGGGAAGCAAAAACGCGAACCATAGTATGTTCCATCATATGACTTGCTGGCAACGTGGAGTCAGTGTCATTGTATGTAGGGATTGGCTGAGCCGAAAGAGGGTGGAGTATTTGGAGGACCAGTGACAAACCACAAGGAGAGAGAATACAAGGAAAGCGATTTATAAGCAAATGATGTAAAGAAGGACCAAGTAAAGGTGTAAGCAGAGAAGTATTAGATATAGAGCTTAATATACCCCTAGGCATACTGGAGAAGTGTGGAATTAAATGAGGATTTATCGCAAGATCATTATATTTCGATAATGGTGAATTATCCGATGCTTGGGGCTAATGCGGGATTGTAGATCTCCCCGATTGTGCATGTCACTGCAACTTGGATCTGCTTAATGCACAATCGATTCGGCACGTTTACCTGCGGGTTACAATATGACATACATATTCCTTGCCGTATTTACTGTAGTATCTTTAAACTTTTCTTTATCTTACAACGTCATCTCACAATGCGCATATGATTTCATCACGCCCACAGCCCACAGCCACAAGATAAAGACTCCCATACCTATCTTGTTTCCAACTGTAAACGCCTGGGTTTGCTACGTTCGGGAAATAACTTGAAAAGGAGTCCTGAACCCAAAATAATATCAGGAGCTAACTTTGCCTAAAAAATCATTTCATTATATGTTCTTTGGTTTGGAATATCTCGGAAAAGTGTCTTGAACCTAGAAACATATGAGGAACTACTAATTAATGTCATTTCGAATTATAGAAAATTTTGTTTCTTTAAGGTCAAGCCCTGGAAAATATAATACAGAAAGATAGCACATGTTTTTTTTTTTTATATAATTTCTCTGACCGCTTTGAATACTACAATGTTAACTTATAAAATATGAATCAAAAACACTTACGATTCGCATGAACTCTTGCCAAACTCCCCAGGGGAACGGAGGAAATAATCTTGTTTTTTTAATTATACACAAGATAAATAAAAGCAAGTCTTAAGTTTAGCTTTGAGATTGTCTCTCGAACTGATAGTCTAAGCAATAGCTAGGCAATTTCATGCAACAGGAATTATTACATGTGGTAGAGAAAACGATGTCACCACAAGTAACGATTAATTTCATAATCGGGTATATAATGGTTTGTGTACCAATCGAGCGCATGAGGTGAACCGAATCGTCGAACAATATATTGATGCGTTTGATGAATTCCCTGCGCTTCTGAATAAATGTATAAACCGAATTAGTGAACTCTGCTTTACACATCCTCATGAGCTATCAGCAGGATGTTATCATCCATCATGATATCCAGGTTAAACTTATCAACAAAGTTTTCGTAAGGTATTTCGACAAACAACTTTCCTCATAAAAAAAAAGAAAGAGAAGGAGACATGTACAGCATGATACCTGAAATCAGTGTGATAAAAATAACATTGGTCTGAACCTCTTCCAAATTGAACGAAGATGTGTTTACCAATGTAATTGCCATCGATACGATACCTATTATCATAAGCAAGTAAGAGATCCACGGTAGAATATCTCATGTTACGTAAGCTCAATTATATTCGACATGATGTAGCCACTAAACGAGCATCGCTTTGATAAAATTCGGAGATCGTACTGTAAGTTCCCTCCGAACAATGATGTGTCGATGTTTAGAAAATGGTGGTCGCATCACGTACATGATGTAGGGAAGATCACATTTGCCAATCGTCAAAGATTCAACTTTTTTTTCACAGGTCGTGTTCATTGGCTACATGAATCTCCTATACCTTGCAGTGAGGGAAAGGGGAAGGTTGATCCATGTAGCACATCACACTTTCTAAGTTCGGAAAGGACGTAGCTCAACACAAAAATGTCCATATATCACCCGAATTGAGATCATGCAGGGCGTGGTAGAAAGGTTTTATATGTTACGACTCAACGCGACCGGGCTCTTTATTTTCATGCGGGTGTTGTAGGTGGACGAATAATAGAGCTATGACGATTTCTCGAGACACCACATCGCATACAACACAAAAAAGGTCAATCATCGAGAGCATTACCCGACAATAGACAACATAAATGCAAAAAAACAAAAAACGAGCAAACCTCACTGTAACCATATGTTTTGTAAAAAAGGGTGTTTTTTTATCAGAACGCTATCATTTCTTCCGGTAAGAGAGATCTGTATTTGTTGCTCCCCTGGAAAAGAATGACATGCACATTTTTTATTCACTTGGGAAAAAGTGCAGACTGCAATTACGAAAGGTGTAAAGAAAAAGTGTCATATCATTGGGAAATGCTATTTCCGGAGATACACGTGACATTATATATTTGAGCAGGAAACACCATATCGACATACAAACACTACTTAGATACGAACGTGGTGTTGGGAGGTATGTAGTTAACCAGCCAATGGAGAAAGAGATATTTTTAGCGGGAGATAGAGAGAGGGGAAGGGAGACAAATGGGATGTACATTATTTTGTACTACCTTAGTGTACTTATATTACAGAAAAGATCTCTTTGTAATATACATAGTAGTAGAATATAAATCTACAATTTAATAAGAAGCAGTTAATAATATAACATATTATTCAGTATCTAGCAAAACTTTTCAGCACATGCATTTATAGGCTACTAATGATATCAACATGAAAATTAAAAGTGACAACGATTTCTATCGTGTCGACTCATGCAGCTTTGACACAATATGGGACTTTGAAGAAAACTTTGCGGTATTTGCGCAGCATGGTTACTCATCATAGTTATAATCATCAGTTTTAAAATCATCACCTTCTTCAATTAGGGAAGTGTAAAAGCTGGAGCAAGCACGAGAGTAAACATCTTTTTGACACTTTTGAGAAATAATAAGAAATAACTTACAGCTCAAATGAAGCTGAAATTGACACACCATAAAGTCAAATGCTGGCACATTTTCTCGGAGCAGGTTTCGTGATTATTTTTCTTGTAATATTGAGACTTTCACTTTTCGACAAATTTGGAGTTGAGGGTAAAATGTTTTGTGTATCAGATAACCGATTCAGAACACAACGATGACCATTGAGTATCACACCTGTCCATCCACTAACAACTGGCTGCAGAGTGTCATTAATATTTCATGATGCTGTGAGTTGACACGCGTGAGGCACAATGGTCATTGTTGTGTTCTGCTTGGATATGTACCACGTTGTTGTCCAATACTGCTGACCAAACTATGATGGTAACCCAAAGTGTGTCCGAGTAGCAACACCTCATAGATTCAGAGTGCGTCCATCCAATGAAACTGAATCACGAAATACAGAAGAGTGTAGCAGCGCGTCACTAGGCAGTTATGGGGAAAGTTGTGAATAAATTACGAAAATGAACATTTATCAAATATAAATATGAATAAAGGTTGATTTTTATACATCAAGGCTGTATATACCTAACTCATGTAAAAGAGAAAAAGTGAACTGGTCAGAGTAAAACTTTTCAAGGTCATGGCACGACCTTGATGCCATCTACGAGCAATTTAATGAAAATCTATTATCTTTTCCGAAAGATCAGATTATCTACAGCTAATGAAATTTGACATGCATAAAGGTAATGAAAAGACAATCAATTTAAATGTAAAAACGCGTGCGTAATTGTATGTTAGTGCATTGACGTGCGCGCATTTGTTTAATGCTCCAAATCAACTTGAAATTATTTTGCATATTTCAGGCCATTTAAAGTATTTCAAACATTTCCGCGCGTGTGTGCGCGTTCTTAAGTTTTTTTTTCGTGCGCAACAAAAACGCAACGTCAGAATTCCGTTATTTTACTGAAATAATGATATCCTCTCATTTTAAGCCATGTTTATGCAATAATAAGGTCGTGCGGGTGCGTCAAAGTTGAAAGTCCACGCGTGTGTCTATGTTTTTCTGTGTGCAAATATTGTAAAAAGAAACATGGTTATCTTCAATCGGCCATAGCTGCTCAGAATGGTTGGTGACCCCAAGGATGATTAAGTACATGGATATCCAGCTGCCTTTTATTTAATGCAGATTAATTGTACTCTCCTTCTAGTTAAAAAAAAAAAAAAAACGCTTTACAAAGATTTTCTCTTTGATCTCCCATGTTCGAATCCACCGATTCTCTGGATAGCTTTTGCCTGGATTGACGAATAAAGAAAATCGGATGTGCAGAAATTTTAGGGAAATATCCTCACCCAGTATGCTTGCGCAGTTGTGACATATAATACCGATGCATCTATGAAGATTAAATCGAGGAACATTATTACAATACTGCAAAAAACGTGATATCAAGTTGCAGTATAAAAGTCTCAATCTTACAATGTTTCTTTAATATTCCATGAAGTTGCATGAAACGTTACTTTCAGATATTTTCCTTTCGGACAGGTAACATGAAAGACGTGCCCATCCGCGCCTTAGCTAGTATTTCCATCTCAATAAGTATCATATTTCATATTCGCTTGCCTTTATTAACTACATAACAAGCACTTACTGACAAAATTAAAAGTTCAGCAGTTAAAGCTGAAATGTATGCATGTATAGGAATGCGCATGACCTATTATAAAATCCAAGTGTACGTGACGCAATTGCGTATACATCATATTGTTGAGAGCAGCTGCTTGTCATAAATATCAAGTAACGGCATCAGACCTTGTTCAAAGGGATGAACATCCATGCGCTTAAACATCATTGGTGACCCCCATTATTCTGAAAGAGTTTAAATGCGTAGTTTTTATTTCATGTCTCAATTTATCGCTAGGTACATCGTGACGTTATCATGGTTATATTGCCACATGAATCGAAAACAAATGAATTTTCATGCATGGCATGAAATTCTTTGAGCGTATCTGAATTATCCTGTATCATTTTTCTTCTATATGTTCGTATCTTGTAGCTCAGACATTGCTCTATTGGTTAGGTTACCTTCATTTTTCAATTTGATGACGTCATCATGGTATAAACCTTGATTATGGGCATTAATGTAAAATTGTGACGTATGTATGGGTTATGTCAATGGAAGAGGCACTTATTTCCAATCATGAAATGGCATGACAATCTTCCACGAGCTGTATCTCTCTCATGTTTAAATCTTTTACTCTGAAATTTTAATAGGTTGTAGCTGAGTTTACTAACTATCGCCTCTGTGTTCCTTGCGTTTTATCAGATGTAGGGATTATGGCGACATTCTAGCTTGAATATTAATTTCGAAATCCTTCTAACCCCTGTTGTGCATTACGTGTTAAGTGAATGGAAATATTTGTGCATGAATTGGTTGAGACGCGCGACCCCGGTTCGAATCCTGGTGTGGGTAAGATATTTACTTCATTCCTTTTGCAAAGTGATTTTTGCCACCGTCTTCTGTTCTTTCCCTCACTTTGTCTTTCTCTTTGAGATTTTATTTCCCATTTGTTTTCTCTCGGCCTTTTATCTTAAATGACTATTAATTACATGTTGTGAGCACATACTGTACATGTGACCATTCAGGCAAGTTTCTGAAATGTTAGTATGTTGTATATACGTGCGCTATGAGCCTTCTTGACGTTGCCTCTGATTTATAATGCATAGATGGTGTTACCGTGTATTTACCAGCCTATGTCTTTGCATGAATTTGTCAATACAGACCACTTTATACTTGTCCACAAGTATGTCTCGTTTGTACATAATTCCACAGTGTATATTATAATAAACATAGGATGTGTAGCCCTTACACCAAAGGTTCAAAAGTGGGGCAGCGCATTTCGAGAGCTAGAAATCAGGACTGGACAACATAATTAGTTCGTACGAACTCTAGGTCGTAACACCATACCGGAAATTATGGCCCTCCCATTACAAAAATGAGTAGTAATGATATTTTGACTTACCGCAGTCCTCGCTAATCAAATTAGGCTTATCACAAAACCACTTTGGGCTGGAAGCAATAACCCTAACACACACAAATTGAGTGAAATGTCAGAACTAGTGACGTCAGCATTAAAAAGCATTTAAAATGACATCCAGAATCCTTTTTCCAATAGGATTGTGGTTGCGGGAGTTGGCTAGGTGTGTTATGAATAATAGCGACATACGTAAAAAGGAGTGCTTTCGTCGTTGGGAAAACACATCGAGATAGACAATGAAAATAAGATAGCAGAGTCGGGGAAAATATTGGAAAGTGGTGTGAGAGAATGACGTTGTTTCTTGCAATTGTAAGACGTGTGTACAAAGAAATGTGGAGTACTGATGTGGGGAAGTGACCTCCGTTTTATATGCCATTACCTCAAACTCAACTCAAAGTGACCTAAAGAAGATGTCAAGTAGACGGAGCAAAATTGAAATAGGGTTCTACTCTTGCAAAACATAGAGTTTTTTTCTTTTGATATACGGTACATCCGAATTGGTATGACGTGTGTTTGTACCACACCTAAAGTTGCATGACATTACGCAATGTTGTTGATTATCACAAAAAAAACTCACGTGATTCTTTAACTCTGATGTCATCAGTAGTCAATACGCGCATATATCGATGCGCACATGCATCATGCTTGCATTTATCAAACAAGGTCAAATGTGTGTAGTTCAAATTACGAATAATTCTCCCAGTCCCACATGCGTCATTCATTGTTTTACATTGGTAAATATTTTTGAAAAATTGACCGCAGCGAAAAACAAAATGAAATACGTTAGAGGTGCCTCTATTATCGATACATCAGTTAGTGTACGCATTTCATTTCGTGAACGTTGTACAATTAAACCAACACTTTTTTGTGACGCTTAAAGTAACGCAGAAGGTAGAAAATCTATACTAATGCACGACGGTAAGAACGAGCCAATCAGAGACGAGGTTCCATCTACGTTTATCGGTCCCACCAAACTCCGTAAGATGTTGCTGGGAAAATCAATGGTATAATTTCATCTTCAATAAACTCTTCCAACCGCATGGACTGCATCCGCTATTAGGATGTCGCACGTTATTCTCGTCCTCCTTCTTTCTCCTGTCCTTACCCCTCCTTCTCTGCCCGCCTGCCTGTCTGTTCCTGTGACACATTTCATGTCAAGCTTAACTTTACTTAATTTTCATGTCGTCCTTCCCCTGTGCCATGTGTACTAAATGTATTTTTTTTTTTTTAGTTGTATTCGATTATTTTCTCTCTCCTCCCATCTCTCCTTTTTCCTCTCGAAGCTCTTCTTTGCCTTCCTTCCAACCACTTCTTCTTTTGGCTACATACCCTGTCCACGCAATCCCCCCCCCCCCCCCCGCCTCACTTTCCACCCCTTACTCTACCAAAATTTTTCATCTCCGCTTCTCTCCATTTACGTTTACGTCTTCCTACTCGTTCCCTCTCCCCTCTTGTCGCATACCTTCCCTTCCACTTATATTACGTCATTTCCCCTACTCATGCTCTCTCCCTCTCTTTCTCTTGTTTTTCTTGACCCCCCCCCCCCCCCCTCCCTCCTCCCCCATCCCCCAACACGCCCAGATGCACTAATCATCCGCACTTCTTACCCTTTAACCATCCCTGCCCCTCCACCTCACTCCTTCTTTTGCCCTCCCCATCCTCATCAACTCCTACAGCCACCCATCTCTGCCCACCGTACTCTCTTCCCTGTCGCTCGCCGAAGACCATCCGTGACCGACCAGGTGTAAATAACGCTGCAGTCAATCAAACGTGAAAATGGCTTAAGTGGCGGAAAAACGATCATCTTGACCCTGTAACCAGGCAGAAAGAAATATTGAACAGATTGTGCCCGTATTTTCCTTTCACTCCCTGCTTGCTAATGATCTTGTTCTTGTTCTTTTGAAGCAAAACTGTACCGGTGTAGGACATTTAAATATCTGTTAAGACAGCAACGAAACTCCGCCACGCTAGAATGTTAGAAAATCAATTGTTGAATATACGATGTATTGAGGAGCTATTTCTCCGTAAATGCCCACGAGAACATAACCTAGCTCTTTTGTTTATTTGTTTAGACCTAGCAAGAGAAACGAGTTAAACCAATTCATGAAAAGGTCATTTTGAGCTAAACGAATGATGTAAGCTGCATTCTCAATAATACATTACACTTTTGATGGATTTGACATGAAATTTATCAATCAAACACGATCACCAACATGAGTCGGCAAATGTGTATAAAACGACATCGACCATACCGTTAAAAGCAGTTGTTGCAATGATAAGAAAAAAACAAAATAATTTTCACTATTGTAAGTATGGTTGTTAGTATTATCATCATGCCTGTGTAGAAATCAATCCATATCAATCCCATTGATGATATAACGCCAACCAATTCATCAGTTCCGATTGATATATATACCACTTTTTTTAAATCATGTTACTCCTATGGATGTAATTACGAGTCAACAAAATCAACAACTAAAGCAAATACGATGAGATAAACTGAGGCTTAAGTGTAATATTTGTTTACGATATTAGAGTATTTGAGCTAATCCGGGAATCATGGGAAAAGCGCACCGCATTTGAAAATCGAAAACAAAAATGTAATACAGAACAGGTCAGGTCATAAATGGATGCAGGCATTTGTGATTACATAATAATGGAAGACAAATTGGAAAGTCGTCGTGTGACAATCAATATTCACTTGAGTGGATGATGGATGATGACAGGACGGGGCTTGTGTGATACCCCTGTTCCGCCTCAACGACATCATAATTCAGCAATGATTGATATTCGTCGCGAACCATATAAGGTTTTTGGTAGATAGATAAGGGATGGGAGTGAGAGAGAGAGAGAGAGAGAGAGAGAGAGAGAGAGAGAGAGAAAGAGAGAGAGAGAGAGAGAGAGAGAGAAAGAGAGAGAGGAGAGAGAGAGAGAGAGAGAGAGAGGGGAGGTTGAGAGGTATATAGCTAAACAGACAGACAGACAGACAGAGATATAGAGAGACACAGAGGGAGAGAGAAAGAGAGAAAGAGAAAAGTAGAGAGAGAGAGAGACAGAGAGACAGAGAGAAAGAGAGAGAGGGGTGAGAGGGAGAGAGAGGGGGGAAAGAGAGAGGAGGGGAAGAGAGACAGAGAGAGAGAGAGACAGACAGAGAGAGATGGGGAGAGAGAGAAGGTGGGAGAGAGGGGGAGAGAGAGAGGGGGGTGGGAAGGGAATGATTGTGAGCAATCAGGGGGAACATGCAGAAAGAAACACAAAGCAAAATTGAAAGAAAATATAGATAGATATAGATGGAGAGATGGAAAGGAAAAGAGCAACGAAAGGAGAGTGATACATGTATAACATAAAGCATACAGAGAAGGCGAGAGAGAGAGAGAGAGAGAGAGAGAGAGAGAGAGTGTGTGTGTTACATGTTCATAGAGTACTTAGAGGGAGAGAGAGAAAGGAGGACAGAGGTGGGGAAGAAAGAGCAACAACAACAGAAAGAGTTAAAGGCATACATTACACAGAGAAACACGAGTAAAAAAAAAACATGAAACGACGAATATATAAATAGGGAAAGAAAAGCACACAAAGAGCTAAATATGATGGATTTCAGGGAGCGAGAGAGAGAGAGAGAGAGAGAGAGAATGAGAGAGAGAGAGAGAGAGAGAAAGAGAGAGTAAGAGAGAGAAAGAGAGAAAGAGACCCTTTCTTTGTGTTTTAGGCAAAAGCTCCTCAAACTGTTATGTATTACTGGTTCAAAATTGCATCAATGGCGGAAAAGGGGTTAGCAGTGACCTGAAAATATTCAATTTTCCAAGGTACGAGGGAATGTTTCTTTATCTATTATTTATGGTTATCCGCAGCATCACATTCACCGCGCATGTGAAATGGAAACAATTTAGACAAAGAATTGATCCACTCTTGTAAGGAGTCAGTTTCCATTCAAATCATACCTCTAGAAATATCATGACAATCATTATTTGCGTGTGCCTAGTATCAATGTACATGCCAAATGTAATTTCAATGTTCATTTTTAGAAGGACACGGATATAAAGGAAGATAATAATGAATGATAATACGGTGCTGCATTGAAAAGCAGTCCTCGATACTGCAAGGACTACCATGACTATATAAAATGTGAAATAAATGAATGAATAAATAAATACATTTCACATTGCGTGCACCTCTTTAAAAGTTGTCAAGGACGTCAACATAGCCAGAATACGGGATTTAGGCGTATATAGCAAAACATACAATTGCAGATAACAACAAATATATAGAGATAGGAATAAAAATAGAAGGAAATGTAATAGTGTTGGGGAGAAATAAGGTAATATTATAATGTGTTCGTGCGTTCGCGTTATTAATTTCTATTACTTGTTTGGGGATTGTATTTGAATACATTGATATTTGAATACATTGAATACGTGATGTGCGATGAATTCAGCACATTTCCACGCGAATTAGTTCGATAGGTTCATGACTTTGTGGCTTGCTGTTCATTCATATTTTTCACGCTTTTATTCATTGACATGATGTGCGTGTTATTTTACAGATTTTTATTTTGTAGTAAGCCATATAACAACCCACGTTACGAAGATAAACCACACTTCTCTAATAGTAAACAACTAAGTTGGCTAGGTGCATGGGGTACGGATGTGCCAATCGTATATTAACGCCATGTGAAAGGAACGTTAACTAAGATGTACTTATCCAGAGAGAGAGATAGATAAATAGAGAGAGAGAGAGAGAGAGAGAGAGAGAGAGAGAGAGGGGGGGGGGGGAATTTACAGAACTACGTCATATATGGATGAATACTAAATGCAACAACTATTGTCATGATCTATGACATGTATGTAAGATGGTATTAAAGACTTTCTCAGTTTGGTTTTGCTGAATTTTTTTTTAATTTTGTTAGAAACGAAATTGCAATTTGTAAATATTAACTATTTCCCCATTTCATTAGAGTGTTAATAATTAGGCATGCGCGTCGTAAGATTATGACAAATCTGATTTTCAATTCGATTACATCTAACATACCAACTTATAAATTTCAAATCAAACTGCAATAGAGAGATGGAAGAAAATTATTTCTTTTTGTCAGAAAAGTATGTATATATATGATTACAACTTGTCGAGTTCAGTAGTTGGGTATGGGCAAGATTTGACCAAATAGGCTGTTTATTAATTTCCCATGTTCTAAATCTTAAAATACTACTCCGTAGTGGTCTTGCATCTTCTGACGGAAAGACGCGGATAATAAAAGAGTGTTATAAAAATATAACATGCATTAAGGGATCGAGATGAATAGGACATTCAATTTTGCCGTGTCCATTAGGTAAATTGCGGCTTGACATGTGCATAAATGTCGACAGCAATGTTACATGTACTCTTGACTTCTAGTGCCATATATCACGCTTGGGTTATTTGACAACACCTATCAAACAAGAATGAGGCAAGCCAGAAATAGATATTCGATACTAACTATTGTGAGCTGGGTATGGTGTACACCATTAACTTGATTGACAATCGTTCCGGTCTATATTTAAAAATATAGTATACATCTTCCTTGCCGACAAAATCAAATTTTGTAGAACATTGCTTAACCCACACGAAGGGTGTGGTTCTGAAAAAGCTAACCTAACAGCCACATAGACGTATAATTTGAATAAAGCGTAGAAAATAACACACTTATAGCTTGCTTTTAACACTCACCTCCCTTCTGAAGTGCAAAATCAAGTTTGAATATCTACCAGGCATGTCAATGTTTCTTTATGATTATATTTATTCACAAACGTCACAAACTTAATTAAGGCGTCGATCGGATTCGGTGTGATAGAGCGTGAAAGTATTGTTACTATTAGAATACCCTTCAAACTAATCAGTGTGCAATATAAAAGTCAAGGGTCAAATACTGTGGGACTGCTAATATTTTGTCTTCAATGCCTTAACCCAGCGTGTCAGACAAACGTGTTCTCAATGGTGTTAACGTGCATTGATACAAAAGAAAACATATGGCAAACAAAGGTGATACTCACAGTGTCAATTGAGCATAATGACGAAAAGGTCAGGTGCTTTGTTTGTCAATTATGACGTCACTAGTCGGTATGGATTCATGACAGTGTTATGGGTGATCACTTCCAGAATGCACGGTATGGCATTCCACTCTGGTTACGTAATAGTCAGTGACATGTAAAGTGGCATCGATTCCGACGTATACGTGTTTTACCGCTGTCCATGAATCAAAATAGACGATGACACGCACACGCATGTTACTAACTATTGTGAGATTATTGTTATTGATGTATAATGTATCGTAAGAGTGTTTAAAAGTGCGGGGGCAATGACATCGTCATTATACGTAGGCGTCTGTATCAACCATTAGGTGGTTATTAGAACCTTAACGTACCTTATATGGATTGTTGCACGACCTATACACACTTTTCCCATAGAGCGGTATTTCGTCTCTCTCTCTCTCTCTCCCTTTCTCTTTCTCTCTATCCATCTATCTTTCTATCTATCGACATATCTCTCTCTCTCTTGACATCTCTCTCTCTCTTTCTCTTTCTCTCTATCTCTCTATCTGTCTATCTTTCTATCTATTTATCTATATCTCTATCTCTTTACATATCTCTCTCTCTCTTTATCAAAGTATATCACATCTCCATTTCTCCTCTCATCTCTTTCTCCTTTAGAAAAAAAATAGAAAATAGATATTACAATTCGATCGCGCCAATTGGACATCCAACGCCGATGTGCTGCATGATCGTCATATACACAGCCAGGAGGGTAGTTTATGCCTCCTATCCCCATGTTTATTGAAATATTGTCGTCATTCACGATCCTTAACGAGTCTCCTAAGACAAGTGCCCTACACCCCGTGAAACATTAGACCACCGCTTGGTCCTCCTCCGATTTCCCCCTCCTATTGTTTCGTGCCGCGAGTGAAACTGTCTGGTTTAACATTCCCAAGGTTTTCTACTTAGGAATACCGCTAGAGAATATAATACAATGAAAAAATATATAGCATGGGCGCTGGGAAATCTCTCTCGTCGGATGACAGTTATCGTGCGTTTCTGATCAATAGTTCACGTATCTTTAACGTTGTAAAGTAATATTTATCCCGATACGGTCTGGCTGAAAGCAAAATAACCCCTTTGGGGGATTGGTTTTTTTGTGTGTGTGATTGCGATTTGCGACAACAGTATTAGAGCTATTAACAATAAGTATAAGCAAAAGATCACTCGGATTAAAATGATTCGCGATATTCTTTTGAATACGCATCATGTAAGGAGAGGCAAAAACTGACGAGAAGAAGAGGGCATTGGTTTCCGTCATACACATCACATGAATCAGCATCATCAGGCAAAGACAGTGCACACATATCGACGATGATGCGTAAAAACGATATTGTTCTTAGCATATGGGAAGCAATGATAAAGTACGTAATAAGCACCATGGTAGTGGTAGTGATGTCTGATTGTTACAACTAAAATTAAGTTTACCTTTCCCCTCAGATGTGTCGCAAATATTCAACCCGTTTACTTCGAGACGTTTAAACCAGCGCTAGCAGCCTGAAACGCAGATATATTAACCAAAACGGCCGATGCACTACGCGTGTTCGCTCTATCAACTTACTGTATGTATCGACTGCTTGTTATTCATACGACTCTAATGTGAAAATCACTGACGAAATATATACACCAAGAGATGTACAATCTTCTCCCTTTTATTTGACCTACTTTCGTAGAGTTGCCAGCATCTTCTAAAAGATCATGTCACCACTTTTGCATAATCTCGAGGCGTTGGCGTTGCTGCAAATTGGCAGCGAAATCAGTCGGAA
Organism: Arbacia lixula; assembly: GCA_963669155.1. Taxonomy (NCBI): domain Eukaryota; kingdom Metazoa; phylum Echinodermata; class Echinoidea; order Arbacioida; family Arbaciidae; genus Arbacia; species Arbacia lixula. The sequence continues at coordinate 1,433,621 of OZ022597.1, forward strand.
CTAGTTTTCCTTTTGTTTTCTGTTGTGTGAGATAAGATATGTAGAGCAAATGATAAGCCGTAAACCTCCCCGCCCTAATTCGGAATATGTCAGGCTTAATTTGATAAAACTGGACATGTATCTGTGAGGAATAAAGCTAGAGAACAAATTATGTTTCATTAATCGAGATACTTCAAGAGAAAATTCATGGGACTTTTATGTCTACCAAGTAAATGTGAGTACTAATTATGAAAAGTTGAAATATTGGTGCCTGATGAAATTCGGTCACATGATATTCGTGCTTATGATTTGTGCATGCGAGTAAAATGATTATCTTTGTAGATATAGGACACCGCATGCAGACATAACTTTTGACAAATACATTTCATCCATATAAGCTGGTAGTATTGCCCTTTCACAGGTGATGTATCGTAAATGAAATGTACAATTAGCACAATATTCCTTCCTAATGCCTACTGCAATTTACACCAAACGAAGACACTAATTGGACATGCATTTCCTATATTTCATTGTTACACTATCAATCGTGTTCTCAATTCAGTATCGTCATCACCAGCGCTGGTATTGTTTTGTGTTGTTTTAATCGTGTCAGTTGTGTATGACCTCCACCTTCACGTTAATTGTTATTCTACAACTGGTCTTATTTTACACGACACAATGCGCTGTTTTTTTTACCAGCCCAGTCCAACAAACATTAAACTGGGGTTGTATTGATATAATGGTGTTAGTGTTTGGTATTGAGATGATTAATGGCCCAGTATCCACTCTGTCAATCATTCCCTCTGATTTCAGAATGTTATTTGCATGAATACTGCGTTAATGTGACCGAAGAATTAATTCTTAATACGACTACACTCTATTTAATTTATGTGTAATCATCTCCGTAATCATGGTAATACTATTCCATCTTTAAGAAAAATTCTTGTCAGTCAATAATGATTTGAATGATTACTAAATGTGACAATTAAATATGGACCACTCTCATCCTCCTCCTCCCTTCCTTAATTTCCCTCCCTCGCACTCTATCTACTTCTCTTTCATTGCCTTTTTATTGTTACTTGTGCTTTCTGCTCTACATGATTCTTTCCTTTCCGACATTCCCGTTCCGACTCTAATTCGTATCAACATGACTTTGTGTGCACAATTGCATAATTGCTGGTAAAAAAATAAATAAAAAAATAGCATTCCCTCTCCCTCCGCCCGTCTATCGGTTGTCCCTAAGACAATCTTCTTTATACTCTTTATTGTCTCTAACACTCTTTGTTGTCTCCAAGACCCTGGATGTTTATACATGTTGGTAATAGAATAAACAAAGAACCTCTGACACGAGTAAAATATAATAATAATACTCTTTTCTTTCTCCCCAAGTCTCCTAAAAATCTGTAGTATTACCCTCCCTCGCACTCTATCTGCCTCTCTTTCATTGCCTTTTTATTGTTACTTGTGCTTTCTGCTCTACATGGTTCTTTCCATTTCTGACATTCCCGTCCCGACCCCCCCCCCCCCCCCTCCCCTAATCCACCTCACTTATCTATTCTTCTTTTGCTCTTTTGTCTACCTATCTTTTCATACATTAGGTGACAGGTATAATACGAGCTGACATCCTTCCTGTCATTCTTACCAGTCTCGAACACCAGCACCAAGAACAACGACAACTTATCGACCGCGTTCACACTTCGTGACAAACACCTCCGTTGCAATGACGTCATGGAGTTTTCGAAGAAGTTGCACCACTCTTACGTCATTGGCGTCACCTAGGATCTGAGCACTTGAATGCAGTGATATCTTTAGATACTTTACGACATACTGTCATTTTTTTTTCAGAAAAGATACCAAGAGTCAGATTGTTTTGATTAATAAAGATGTATTTGCTGAATATGTTACTCATTGCGGATAAATGGCTACTGATAATCGTTTGTCTCGCAATGTAAGGTAAACGGAATCGAAAAGATCACGACGCAAGATGTATTTATTAGATACATTTTTTTCCAAATCGTATTTCGTCAAGGGCGCTTCCTGATGTTTTCTCAGCATACATCATTCAAGACAGATTGCATTGTTTAATACAAATAATATGATGTAAGATTATCTGCGATTGAGCACTTTTTATCTCAATAACCCCTTGCACTTTTGAAATACATATTCTTAGTATGAATTTTAGGCGAGTTTCAATGTAACTTTCGACATAATTGTGTATTAACATGCATCTTATTGAGATTGTCAATATTCTAATGCTGCAGGAAATGGTTTGTGTTTTCTGTTCTGATGGAGCATCAGTGGTAGCAAGAGAATATAACGAAACTACATGTTCTGTGATATGCATTTCCCGTCTGCTGTAAGCTTCGTTTTACATACACATTGTCGAGAAGGGGGTTCCTTCTTCAATACTTTACATAGAGTTCGACTCTGTTATGCACATACACTTTATTTGGGACGCTCAGAGCTAATCATATCAATAATCCAACCTGAATAACTGCGCTTTTTTCTGCTGATACTGAAAGTAAGTCAACGTCGTCATCTCGTGAGAGGAATATAACTGAAAAGTAATTCATACTCAAGATGTTGCACAAGAAACGAAATTACCCCTTCTCCTCTCTATTACGTAACCGTCCAAGGCTGTCACTATGAATGGAGAGCGATACGTGTATATATATATATATATATATATATATATACCATTTCTTTTGTTGACATGTTCACGCGGCGACATGCTAATTAAGGATGTCACATTGAATGTGCAAGCCACTTCCACTATATAAATAACTTTGGAAATAATGATGCCATTAACATACTACCACACGTGTCACGTTGCGACATGCGTTGATTCTAACCCCCGTGCTGTCATAACAACTAACGACGAAACCACACGGCATCTCTAAGATAACCTCACCCGTCGCATTGGAATAAGACTTAACCAGGTGATGATCTACTCAAGCTCTCTTTTAACAAAGGAAAATATTTTGATCGGGGATATGCTCTGACGTCCAACGCTATTTTAGTATTCTCTAACCATATTTGGATGGATGTCTATGGGCCACCTGGCTGTAAAGGCTGGGGGATGAGTTAACACTTCGTTGTTTGCTCGTCTGGTACTAGTAAAGATGTAATGGGTAAATGCACCAGGACTATGCAAGAAAATGCAATAATACCAAAGCCAATACCAATACCGGAACGAATAACAACACCAAAAACAGTATCAACAGTTCAACACGAGTGTATACGGTTATAACGCCATATCTCTGCTACAACATGAAAGAAGAACATTGCGTCAATGTGAATAAAAAAACAAGAATGGACGGCATATATCTTGACCACAGCATTGATTATTTTGCATAAATATCTTTCAATGGGAGATGACAAAGATGCAACCATTTAGTCATTATTAAATATTACATGTAACTGTTTAAGTGTGGTAGGCAACACCAATATTTGAACCTATTGAGAGTGGTAAATGAGAAGTGAAGAAACCATGTGCAAAAGACAGCTTGATATTGCGGTAATACCGCTATAGACGGAGTGGAATAATTAACTATCGGCATATTGACTGATCAATACCGGATCATTCTTACTAAAAACACCGTGAGCACTTAAGAATGTCAAGTAGAAACGTAATCATTTATTTCAATCCATACCCAAAATGACACTTTTGACACTAACATTAAAAATGTATAAGGTCCTTAAAAAAAAGCTTATATATCATTAAATGCGTTTATAAAATGTTAGCTCGAACTTTGACGCGTGTGTTCTATCTGACAGTTATGCATGGACCCAACACTTAACGCTCGAAAGGAAAGTCAATGTTATGAAGCATAAACAAACATCCGTAATGCTAGGAGATGGAAACATTCTACTTTTGTCTTCAGACCGGGAGTGCAGATGGGGAAGGGGGAAGTTAAGACATTGCAAGGAAATTAAAAACAAATTCCGTCTCTAGCGGACGTGTTAAAGTGCTCACGCCTAAAAATTGGGACTTTGATCTATGGTCATAGATCATATGCCTAGCGGTAGCTCGGCTAATTGTGGGCTGTCTACCGTTGCCTCTACCGCGTTCTCCAATGGAACGATCAATATAATGAATTATTGATACAGCATCTTGCAATGTCATCCCATGCTCTCACAATGCCTATTTTCACGTTTGTAACCGATGCATATGCCCTGTCCTAAACTATACTATTGTTTATTTGCAATAATCTTCCTTGCGTCTTTGTTACGTACACAGTGTTGCGTTATAAGATTAACTACTTTGTGCACCGTTTTTTTAAGCAAACATAATAACATACCTTTAAAGTTTCTGCATGGAAATCTCACCAGAAATTGAAAAATATGAATAAAAGAAAATCAGAATGAGTGATGGCCGATTCCCCTTTCTTGCCCAAACGTCCATGTTTATATACGTCCATAAACGATCAACTGATGGAGAATTATTATTGTGAGTTGTGTGTTTTTATCTGGTTGCAATAATCTTATTTATAAGGCCAACATATCTATCCGGCAAAATGGAATATCATCAATTGCATATTAATTCCTTCATTTCTGAGAATTATGTTTCTAAGTCATGCCAATCAAAATGTTGGGGGTCTAAAAAAAAAACTATTTCTGTAATATCACCGATACTTCTACTACATACATATGCACACACTTTATTTGTCAATCATACGCGCGTACGCATACATTATCTGACAAACACATACACACACACATACACACACACGCACACACACACACACACACATAAATACACATACACGCATATGCACCTTTTATTTATATGTCAGGAAATGCCTAACTAACCATTTTTATTTTAACAGGTCTAATTTAGTATAAGACAGATCCTTATTAGATTGTTACCGAACGCATCGCATAAAGGTCAATTTGAAATATAAAATTCATAATTTATGGCAAACTTTAATGAACGTCGCTTCTATTAATCTTCACATTTTTATTAAAATTGTGTAATTTCTTTTAGCCTTTACTCTTTTTTTTTTTGTTCACCACTCACGCTCCGACAAGGACGCTGCCCCGGCACCTTGGTCCGAGCAACCTGCCGAGCTCTTGGAAAAAAAACCCTGATACTCTTTAGAATTACTAGCCAATATTGAGCTCGGCGGGTGCTCGGCCACGTGGCATGGTTAGGCGTCCTTGCCGGAATGTACATGTAATGTGATTTGCATATATTATAATGAATCCATCTTGTGAATGATGTCTTCGTATACATATTTATACTTATTCATACATATTCAATACTGAGTCAACAGTCGAATTGCCTTCGTAGAAGCTTGAGCACTATCGTATTTCATCCTGACTTCTCCTGATTTGTTTGGTTTTGTTTGTCTATTCCTCGCTCGCACACTTTTCTGTTGTATTGCTGGATTAATCGTACGCCTTTTGATTTTTGTTCTCGATTTGTTTTCATGTTGTTTCTTGAGTTGTTTATGATTTCTTTTGTTTATTTCTTTGGTCAATTTTTTTATCCGTACTCCGAAGTGTTCTTTTAATCCACATTATTTTGGGGTCTATACGATTTACAAGCTTGCTTTAAGTAGGCCCCATTCATATTTCTTTACCTATATCCACTATATGTTTGATATTGACCATAATGTAATATTTTGCATCATTATACTAGTTTTGTTTATGTCAAAGACTAACTATGTTGATGTATTATTGCTTTTATTTTACATGTATTGAACAGAAATATGAATAAAAAAAAATTGATATAGTTTTAGATTTTCTAGTGTTTTTTGCCAGCTGAGATCAAATTTCATGATTTATCTCTGCTATGTATAAAAAACATAAATATATCATATATGTTTCTTTCTCGTATTTTGTAAGACAATCGTACGTCCCCGATTTTTGTATCTCGTTGTGATAGAAAGATTATGTGGCATACATTTCTATAGCTTGTTTGTTTTGACGAAGAAAGTACACAACAAGATTTTGTTCTTATTCCTAAGCCAAATTCCCTATTTGGTGGAGATGACGAACTATTCCAAAGCATATTTTTTCTTTTAGATTTGGGAAACTCTCAAGAAAGATATAAAGTAATCTGACACTATGTCTATATTCGCTTAGAAAGTTTTCAGATCGAAAAACACAAATAAATGTAAATCCGTAAACAGAACGGAGCGGCTTAGCGAGCTGGCAGTGATCGTCGCCTTGTGGCTATTACATTGCATTCTTACAAATTCACTTCGAATTTAAAAATCATATTTCATATTTCTGTTCAGGTAACAAATGGGTGAAAAAACATGTTTACAGAGTTTTGAATAGTCCGCCATAATTAGAGGATGTGAGTGAATGAATACCAACCGATGTAACAGATCTCACTGCCCATGTCGATATACCCGTAGGCTTATCTAAGACAACAATGATGAGCAAAATGGGCAAGCCAGGATATATTTGGATATTTAGCGGAGTTTTGCAGTTATTACATGCTTCAGGAAAGAAATGACAATAAATATATATGATCGCATTAGGATGGAAATAATTATGTTTGTTAGAAAAGAGTAGGAGGAAAATGAGGGGGTGTGGATAGTGGCAGAGGTTATAATACTGTTGTAGAATGATGGGAGGGATAAGTTCACATCCTTAATACTCATTCCTATCGTAAGGATACCAGCCCGTCATATGAAAATAAATACCTAATTTCCCACTGACATTTAGCATGTTTACGCGTTCTGAGGCCCTACCTTGTCTAATGCGGGGTACGGGTAAAGTATACGTGAAGACACTATTTCACATTTGCCCAGAAAATATTACCTCCCCCTTCCATTTGAAATCGCATAAAATGTTAAAATATACGTATCAAATGCAGTGTGTGAACATATAAGTATATTAGGTTGTAGGCACAGCTATAAAATACTATATGGGGATCGATTAGAATACAATGTTGTAGGTAATTAGTTACTATATATATAGTGTGTAGGAAAAATACAATTTGTGTGCAGGGGAGGGGGTAAAATGAACAATTAGAAGTGAAAGTCATTGTAAAGAAAAATATAATCATTCATATTACTAAATTGATTGTGTACCACATGTTTACATTAACAATAAAACACATATACACATGGACAGCAAACATGATTTACACACTCTGCCGGCATAAAATCGCCTTTGAGTATCGTAGCTGACACCTATACTTCTTGCATCTTGCGAAAAATCGAAATATTGACATAGTAAACACGTCATATGACAGGTGTGCACCTGTTCGTAATGTCTTCTCACTCATTACGAGACGCTATGGCGGAATAAGAAAACATTCTTTATCATTCATCAATCTGCCACGCTTTGCCTCTTTAACTCACCTCGCACGATAAACCACCATTTCTCTTGGGGAAGAGCGGGAATCGAATGCTTCGACGATGCATGATGTGAACGTGGCGTCGAAGAAGTTAAGCGAAATAAAGAATAATACAAGTGCGATCACGTATGATCCGCCGTGTTTACAAAGGAATCATTTTGATCGCTTGCAAAGTGCGAGCAGCTGCCACAAACCATTTGAGGCAAGAAAAACAATTGGATGGATAGAGTGTGGACAGAACTTCCTTTTTCTTATGCATCCGTTCTGGGAAATCGGAAATATCGACGCCAGCTAAGTATTTATTTTAAAATGAGACCTGTCTTTCAGTCGTTTATCATGTTTATCTTCAAACGAAGAATATATATTGTTTTTTTTTTTTTACCGTAACCAATACTACCGGCGTGTTGATGTTTGCTTATAAGTGGAGTGTGAATTAACTATCGTTTCAGAAAATTAGGTACCATGCTACGAATCTTTATGTGATCGATAAACATTTGGAAAGCCCGTAGATATGAAATTCAGGCGAGCAAGGTGCAGGGAGATGTTTTAAAATCTGAATTGCAATTCCTTGTTAACTTGTATTACAGATATCAATTGTACATTAATTCACGCTAAGGAGAATAATGTGTGTTATTTAGGGATCCAAAAATAGCGTTCGGCTTTCACGCAGTAATTGCTATTGCACTATCGATCCTGTGAGTAATTGGGGAAACAAATATTTTGTTTCTCAAGTTATGTCATGATGACGTTTGACTTTGAAAGTGATAAAGCGCAAACATTCCCAGGCCCAGCTTCAATGCACGACACTATCATGACTTTTTGGCTATCAGTGAATTTTGTATATTGGTTGCTTCAAAATCAAAGTACAAATTAGCATAACGCATATACATACACGTCTTTGAAATCACAGTTCCATTTAAAACTACATGTTATGTACTTGTTTTGCATTCATCTGTTGGAGCACGCTATCATTACTGTGAGGTGTGTGCCTTGAAATTTACATACAGTAAAGGGGCTTTCTGGGGTAATTTCGATTTACAAAGAAATTTTAGGCATAAACCCAATAATAAGGAGAGCGTGTTTCATCCTATAAATGAATGAAAACAAGTCAGAAAACAACAAAATATTGAAACCAGACGAGATTTGAACCTGCAATCTACTGCTTACCGGGCAGTGACTTAACCACGAAAGCTATTTCTAGTTCACGGATCAAGACATGGCAACATGGAAACGGAGGACTACTCATGGATATTAATGAGTGAGATTAAATGAGACTCTTCGGTATGTGTTTCCATGTTGTCGTGTGTTCATCTGTGAACTAGAAATATATCGCGTGGTTAAGTCGCTGACAGTTAAGCAGTAGTTTGTAGGTTCAAATCCCGTCTGGCTCCAAGATCGTTTTCTGACATGGTATTTTAGAGGATGAAGCACGCTATCCTTACTTCTGGGTGTATGCTTAATTTTTTTTGTGTAAATATACATACAGATTTGATGGACCGTTCGTGAACGCTTGCAAATCAGATATGTATTAAAATTGGAGAAAGCATACACCCCAACCAAGCTTACCCCATCCCACACACACACACATACACACACACACACACACACACACACACACACACACACACACACACACACACACACACACATATCATCGATATGCTGTGTAGGTAAATTTTGACGCCTGCCATTAAATTCTAACCACTCGTGAAGTCACGTATTATTACAGTATTCCCTTTTATACAACTTAACATTTTTTCCTTCAAATCAGATTTACCTTCGCCTTTTTCATTTCTTAATAAAGAGAACGTTAATAACGCACGACTTCCGTTCGTTCTCACAAATCTTTTACTGAAATACTCAATGCGTATTTCGGAATATTACCAGAGTTTTGTTTTCGTATCTGTTTACTCTCTACCAGGAGCTGCGCTATTTATCTACTTCTGAGCATTTAATTTGTTTTGCAATTCATCGGAGCTGAGCTAATCCCGATCTCTCGTGTTGCCATGGAAACAGAATAATGTATTTCGATATTACTGTCAGGTTGATCCAGGAAGCAGCCGAGAGGTTGACAATTTGGTTCTCTGTTCGCATGTTGATGTACCTTCCTAGCTCTCTCTCTCTCTCTCTCTCTCTCTCTCTCTATCTATCTATCTATCTATCTCCCTCACACACACACACACTCTATCTCTCTCTCTCTCTCTCTCTCTCTCTCTCTCTCTCTCTCCCACACACACACACACACTCTCTCTCTATCTCTCTTTCTCCGTCCTTGTTTCTCTTCCTTATCTTTCTCCATACTTTTTTCATAATGTAATTTTCTCTCACACACACTTGGCTACAATCTCCCTCCCTCCGTCTCTTTCCTTCTTTCCCCCCATCTCTCCTTTCACCCCTCCACCCCCCCCCCCCCCCCCCGCTACTAAACATGCTCAATAATTATACCTTCATCATCTTACATTTGAAGATTCAAAAATTCCTTATGAACTTTAAATTTGCAAGGGTGTCATGACATCATGAGAGAGCCACGTGTATAACATTTCAGCATCCTTTGAATATCAATTTGGCTTGAACATGATTTAGGCCGGAGAGATGTAAATCCTACAGCTCATGAGAGGCAGAATGTTGTGTATTTCAATACAAAAGGTTGAATTTCTCTCTAATGGAAACAAGATAGTAGTAAAGGCGCAGCAACAGGTTGGAATAACTTCGAGCAAACTTGGTCGAAGGGCAACAAAATGAAATGCATATCTAGACTCGAATAATCAAAAAATATGCTTCAAGGATATAATGTTAAGGTTGAGCCGGCTCTTTTATTATTCGCACGCGACAATGCCATTAATGTTTATAGTTTTTAAAAACACATCATTATTCAAGCTCTTCGTTAATGATGAGAAAGTATCTCTTTGGATGTAAGGGCATTAATAGTGCTTCACTAAAGACTGCAACGCCGTATAACCTCCCCCTTGATGATTTGCATAATGTCAGGAGTGCTTAAACCGTAAATGGCCACAACTGTCTCATTAGTAGGCATAACGATTTTCCACGCATTGATGTCATTACATGCCACCTACACCATGCGTAGTCGTTTGTTAATGATATGAACGCAAATATGATTGATATTGGAGATCCAAATGGTAGCAATCACAGTCACTCTAGAATATAAACGTAAAATGAAAATTCAACGATTAGTCAGTATAAAGTTATCTTAGGTGATCCCAACTGCATGTTACAATACTTTATGAGAGAGAATATCAGCTTTGGAACCACTTGTCAGTTTTAGACGTTGACTTTCATAAAACATCTCCAATATGTGCACATCTGTGCATGACATGTCAATTGCTTGTCTCCGATATTGTGTGCTTTATCTTAGGTTGGTATCAGGTTATGGTATTAGTAAACTGGTGCTGTACTTGAGGACGTATCTGGTAATGCAGACGTGAAGTGCCCTGATATATATTAATAATAGATACCATAGTACGTTGATTTTTTAATGTTACATATATCGCCTTTGTATGTTGTTCTTCTTTTACGACAGACATATATCTATATATAAGCGACTTATATGGATTATTATCTAGCGGAATGTTCGCACAAAAATAATTGAAGTTAATCTCTGCCAGTTTAAAGATTGTCCGTCCCTTTTGCAAGCTTAAAATTTGAAATCGTCTATCACGATCGTAAATTGAAGAAAGTGTGATTCAAGACCATTTCTAAGAATATAGCATGTTGAAGCTTTCTGTATATGTAAAAATTTCAGCCGTTTAATTTCAAACCAACTTTTTTTTGTACCACGGAAAAAGTATTAGTCTTTGTTACAGTATCTATGTGGTTATTATGCATGTGTGAAATCCTAATTTTATGAGTAATTACCAAACTTTGGAGGTGATTCCTTCTAAGAACATTTTTTTTTTTCATAATGCGATTTATAATTTAATAAACAGATTAATCAATAAAGCAGATATTTAAACACAAACTACTAAGAGCCTGAGGTACAGACTATCAATCAGACGTTGTTTACGTGCATTATTTGAATTTTACACTACGTATCAGTTTGAAATTATGAATACAGCTTGCTAACACTTCTCTGTATATTTTGCCAATGTTTCGATGGTTTTGTGGTGATCTGAAAAAGGGACGGGCTGTCTTTAAGGTGCATTTGTAAATTCTCTGAGTTTTTAATACGGCCGTATGGGCGTACCTGAATTATTACTTACTCATCAATTTCAAGGGATTGGGGAAATGTGTGCGGTGTGAATATGGAAAGAACATGATTTGAATTGTTCATACAAATGTATACATATACGTGTATGTGTGTGTATGTATGTCTATGATTGCATTATTCTATCTGATTTACAATGATTAGTCTATGGTGAACCTCAATAACCTTTGATAATGATTCATCACACCAGCTGAGTAAAGATTGGCCGATATCGTTGAAGACATAGATCTGACCGAAAAATATTCCTTCTTTAAGATGGATTACCAGTGTTCATTCGCCAATACTGTTGACACAGCTATCTTTGCTTGAACTGAGCGGGTAGCAGAAAATGGTTAAGAGATGGATATATTTTACGCCCCTCTTCTTGCCCTAAACACACATATTTTTGTTTCACTTACACAAAAGCACACATCAATGCATAATATTATTGAAAGTGAGCGCATTCATTCATTTTATCTATAAGATTGGCGTATAACTGCACTCCTCATAAAATGGTACTATCGAAGTCATGTTATGCGCATGCACGCCACTGGCACATATCGAAGTGGAGTCTGTTCATATACAAGCAGACCCCCGCCCCCCCCCCCCCCACCCACACACACACACACAAACACACCCCCCCCCCCACACACATACACACAAACAGCCATCCCCGCCCCTGTTATACCCCCCCCCCCCCTCGTTATACACCCTCTTTCGTTGTCAAAATAAAGCGCCATACATGTGTAGTGATGTTTCCATTTGTGTGTAGGACTGGTCCTGAAGCATCTGCAACTATAGGGTACCTAGTTTTCTTATTTCAGACCTATTCAATGGAATCAATATGCAAGAGCTTTTGCCGGCAAACTATTACCCCTTTGTATGGCAGATATGCTATTGTATGGAATGTGTGTGTGTGTGTGTGTGTGTGTGTGTGTGTGTGTGTGTGTGTGTGTGTGTGTGTGTGTGTGTGTGTGTGTGTGTGTGTTACTTGTGACAAATGGACATGTGGTACACAGAGTGTTAAAATCGTGTTGGTGACAGTGTGCGAGCCAGTATTCGTATGTACCATATAATTGAGGCGGTCGCTTCTCTCATTGCTGATGAGTCCGCGAGCAACGCCACATCGCTTCCCCTCGACTTCCCCGATGAAGCGACGACTGATAGGGGGTGGCAGACTTGTGAATGAATTTGAGATGCTGCCCCGCATAGCGAACATAACACGTTCAACCGCATCAAATCCTTTTCACTGATTTCCGAATCAAGCAATGCCCACGTGACACAATCGACAGCGGAGTCGTTCACCCGAGTTTTAAAGGCATCAATGTCTACACCACTAAGAAAGTGAGCATCTCAAGCAACATAATAGGTGGTGACGTCTTCTTTGCTTACAAGACATAAGGGGGTAATTGCGCCCCCCCCCAAAAAAAAAAAAAGCAACAACAACACAACAACAACAAGCAAACAAACTGAATAACAAAATAGTCATACAAACAAATACAATTTTGAAAAACAATATGCAAATCACAAATAAAACAAAAGTATAAACGAATAAAGATTAACATATAATATAAAAATTAACGAATCAATACATAAATCAAGAAAAATTTATTTATTTTCGCTAGATTTGCCATGCCGCTGGGTGATATACCATTCTGATTGAATCCTTTACTAATGTAAGACTATATCAAATTTCATTTTATTTTTTAGTATATATTCCTCTAAAACGACAAGGTATAATGAAAATAATCATGTACAATTTTCCAGAACCTACAAAACATGCTATCATGTCTCTTATACGAAAATATATCACACATACTTTGTTGTTGCAACTACGAAATTAGGGCATACACGATTTTTTTTTTCTTTTAGTTTTTGAGCACAGCATAATTTACTCGACGTAATTGCAAGCTGTTTGGCTTGTCATAATAATACAAAAAAAGTATCGTCGTGGTACATTATCGCATCAGAGCGCAAGGATGTCTGGAGTCTTATTAATATTCTTGGCGTTTTGTCAAAATGACCCTCGGGTAATCACGATAAATGTAACAGGGGTGCTACGCACTTCTCATGGGCACGCCCGAAATCATATCAATTAATTAGCATGATTGGAACTTTTTCTTTCCCGCTGAAGCACTCCTGCAAGATAAAAGGTATTTTGTTTCTTTATTGGGATGAGTTAAGGGAATATTGATATACCTAATCAACATAATCAGCTGATAATTGATTATAACAACTTAAAGGAAAAGTCAACACTGAAGTTAACTTTGTTTTGATTATATCAGAAGAATGAAAGCAATGTTTTAGTAAAAATTTGACGGAAATTCGTCGAAGGAAGAAATTTAAGAATTTGTTCAAGTTTTTAATTTTATGACGTAACTTACAGGCTGCTCTCCCATATTTTATGTGGCGTGTGATTCCATGAGATGCCCCATTCCTGCTTATTGAAACAATTCTTATCACCTCCCACGTACTCAAACTGCCTTCGCGCACAATTCAATCGTAGTCACTGGACCAAAACTTTGCAACGAACTCTCAACTGAATTAACAACTACTCATTGTACACATTTAAACGCAAACGCAAATTGTTTCTATTATCCAAGTATGCAAGCTACTTTACGGCCCCAACGAACAATTATAACATACTTTACTCACTTCTGCTTTCTTCTTTGTTTTCTGTATTCTCTTTTTTCTATTTTCTTCTATTTTTTATTTTTGCATCTTATCTGTCTTGTTCTCATGAACATGTAGTTCTTATCATTATAAGATATCAATGTAAAGACTTTGTTTCACTTAAACCAAGGGAATCTATACAATACAAGCTCAGCTTTTTAATAGGTCCCCCATATTTCACTGTAAACTCTGTCTCTTCTTATCCTCAACATGCCATCTTAAGCCCATGCAAAGAATGGATTAATGTACCTTGTATTGAATTTACTTTGTATTCTGTGTAATCTGTACATTGTACTGTTCTGTAATGTCATTTGGGCTATAATATGTGAAATATGAAATGAGGATAAACTTAAAACTGAAACTGAAGCAAACAACTCTTTTTCATCATGTTCATGAAGGAGTGTGTGGAAAATCATATGACCAATGACCTCCCAGGTTCACATGTCAAATGGTATACATCATTTTGAGAAAAAAAAATCAAACGAATTAGAACACAATTTATTGCAAATTAGCTCGCACCTGACGTCACAAAATTAAACACTTGAGCATTCAGAACATTGTAATTCAAATATTTGTTGACGGATTTTTGTCAAATCTTCGCTTACTCGTTTCTTTAGTGTTTCTGCTCTTGTCAAAATTAACTTTACGTCGAGGTGGACTTTCTTTTTATCTCCACAATCCGGTCAAACGGAAAAGAATAAAGCATTGTATATGACGTAAAATGTCACTCTCGCATATTGTTTTGGTTTAGAAAGGGTATTCCTTCAGCAAGGGTTTGAATCTAAGGATCCAAACGGAAGTTATTTTTTTTTCCATATTAATGACGAAAATGATTCCGATCATCCATTTCCTCATATAACCATGGACTTGGAGAGTGGAGAGGTTGAAACTTGGCGGTATATTAAAGCAAACTTTCAGTATTTAAACCGGAATGAATACATGACTGCAGGCCTAACTACAGGAGGCAGAGAAAGCACATCGATGCCTTGGAAAGTGTTGTAGCGGTCACATAAGCAGGGCGGTTCAATCACGGACCCTGGCTCAATTAAGCCAATGGAGCTCCGCGAACCCCGACATACAGTCACCCAAATGAGTAATTTGGCGTCAAACTCCCCGAAGCACCCATCACTTTCGCCGAATCTGATTGGATCACGACATCAGTGACCTAATCCAAACTGGATTAAGGCCATCTGGATAAATGTGCCCTAATCATACACAATTACTGGAGTGAGTTCCCCTGAGGTCACGTGATTTCACCTCAGCCGACGCGTCACGACCGGACGCAAACCATGCTTTCTTTACTGTTTCCCAGGGATGAAGATGACAGCATGCCGATCACAAAGAAGTAGGACAAATACAATTGAAGGCGCGGGCTTTCGGTCATATATATTTATATCGCTAAAGGCCGCCACAGACGACACAATCCGATCAGTCGTACGATTCTGCGGCTGGTTGGCTAGTCTAGGTTCTAGTCGCATTTCATCAGCCGACTGAATTGCAGGACCAGGCCTCTGTAACCATGGTAACATAAAGTTTTCCGATCAATTGCAAATTTGAAAGACGAATTCTGATTGGTTACTGGTCAGTCTTTTGAACAAAGAGCGCATGCAACAATGATGTTGATTGGCCATTGCCATTTTGCGATTGATAGCAAAGCTTTATGTTACGGGGCGCAGTAGGTGACACACATTTGAAGTCGTACGCATTTTCGAGAGCAGAATCGTAACGGTGGCCTCAATCAGGCGAAGGTTATGTAACGTCTAATTGGGCTACAAACTTCCCAGTACAATACGTTTATTGCAAATGTACATACTCAGCGAAATTTAATGACATATGAGCGAAATGCTTCGAACAATAACATCGAGCTATGTATTTTGTTACGTTTATCCGGTTATAGGAGGAAGAATACACTGATATAACTGATATAATTGATATGATATGAAGTAATATACATTGAGGACTTTTCAACAAAATCATGCATCGACTTATTTTTATTCACATTGTATGAGAAGCGGCATTGGATCAAGATGGAACACCTTGAAGTTGAACAGCATTTACACGTCTGCAACATTCTTAAAGATGAAATGATTTTTTTAAGAAATGATGAGTAGCGTCTTAACACTAACCGCCGCCGATAGCTCCGAGTAAGCGACATTTAGCGGGAGTACGAGTAATAGTGGAAGGATGAAAAGGGGAGAACGTATATATGGGGCAAGAGAAAGATAAAACGAGAACAGGAAAGGAATGTTAGAGAGAGAAAAGGGCAAAGAGGTGGGCCGTATTTCCTGGTGTGCAATGTGCAATATGAGTCCATGCGATATACCTTAAACAATAATAACGAGAAAGGAAAATAAAAAGACAACAGAACCGAACGTGTGGTTAATGTTTTTATTGCTTCCTCGCCGCTTCCATGAAGACTCATTCTACAACGACACGTACATTCTATACCGGAAAAAAAAACATGTAAAACAAAACAAAACCTGTAACTAACTTGTAATGATTCGTTTAAAACAAAAATTCAGCTCTTGGTTTTTGAAGATAAAAAAACAGCAGTGTTTCAATAGCACTGATATGGTGAAGATGGAATTGATGGAAGACAAACATATCAGAAAACAATAATATCTGTTAACATTCAATTCCATTATGAAGTGTTAAGTTTCGTAATTTCAACTCTTATATGTTTGTTTTATAGTTGTTTCTCGCCCCCTCGTACCCTCAACTTGATCATGTCGATATTTCTCTTTCTCCATCTGTCTTACTCTAAGTTTGTCCTAACTCTCTCTCTCTCTCCCTCTCTCTCTGTCCCTCTGCCCTACATACATACACACCTGAATGTACACATATCAACACGTACAACCATCATGTATAGTCCTTTCCTCTCTCCCTCTCTCTCTCTCTCTCCCCCTCCCTCTCTCTCTCTCTCTCTCTCTCTCTCTCCCTCTCTCTCTCGCTCTCTCTCTATCTCTCTCTCCCTCTCTCTTCCACTTTCCAAAAGTAGGGAAAGCCGCAGAAATTTCCACATAAGATGGGGTCAGAACCACAAAAGTACACTCTCCGTTGCAATGATATATCGTCGTTTACGTGCATAGAATTTCTCTTTTGACACGATGGACGGAGATTATTTCAACTGTTCGTCCAACGCCGCACATCACATTTATGGGACATTAGAATGGGTTGAATATGAATTAATACTACACAGGACTAGGGGTTGGGGCGGGGTGACCAATAACATCATTTAAAGGGAACAAGTAGTCAATTGAGAGGGAATGTTCGATGTTCGATTGTCATGATTGTTACACGGAGTACTGCTCTGCGACGTGGACCCGTCTACCCCATCTACTCGGCCTAGTCTATCATGTCTATTAGGCCTAATCGTGGTTCTAGCAGCATCTTATCAGCCCGAATATGCTAGAACCTAATATATGTTTGCCCTTGACTGGTCGTCCGAATTGGATAGGGACTTTTCGATTTCAGTGAACGTGCCTTCTAGGACGCCGTCGAGAGAATTTCTGTCCGCACGATACAGACCACTGCGCATGCCCCGCGTTCCCAACCACATGTCGACAGGCTCAGTACGCACATCCAGAACGTATAGAATCCACCAGTTCTATCGCGTCCTAGATAGTGGACGTACACGTCGTAGCATGCGCAGTGTCGTGCAATGACGTAATCACGTATCACTTCACAGTAGAGAACATGCATTCGAAAAGTCCCTATTGTCCAGATTGCGTTGGCCTAACCCGCCCGTATTACCATGATTATAGTGTGGATCAGGCTGCCACTACAGCTGAAAGCTGATTGTTCTTTGCTTTGAAAGGTATGATGTGTAAACAATATTGTAACGCACCACAATTATTTTGTAGAAAGGAAACCGGGTGGTGTTTCAGCGAGTTGTTTTTAAGCGACGAATGACTCTACGCACTACTGGTGACCCTTTCTTGTGCTGAATGAGATGCTAAATTATTTGAATCCCCATTGGTTTAAATTTAAATCTGATGTTAATCAATTCAAATTTTTGTTCTTTAAATAGTGTGTGAATGTAAAGTTTATGATTTGTGAAATTTGATTAGAATTGTTGGAAATCAATTCCCACTATGTAAAAACGGGAACAAATTTAGCGCAAGAAATGGTAACCAGTCGTGCGTGAAGTCGCTCTTCACAATCATCGGAGTGTGTATGTTTGAGAATGAGAAGTGTGTTGTGCACCGTTAGAGATCCAGGTAAATAGACTTCGAACTAAAGAGGAAAATATTAAACTCGAGAAGCGTCTAATTATATTTGGGGCCATTTTTAGTTGTTATGTAACATGTAATCAATTTATAATGTGTGTGTGTGTATATGGTTAGTTGTATTTATATTACATGTATCTTCGTGTGCGTCTTTAGATGTGCTATGTGTTTATATTGGGCGCGCAAGTGAGTTTGTATTTCGTTTTGTCTGGCTGTGAATGATGGTATTTAGATCAGATTCATGTTGATGTTGATATGTACGTGTGTATACGTGTATACATAAGTGAGTTTGTGTGTGTGTGTATGTGTGTGAGCGAGAGAGTGTGTATGTATATGTATGTTCGTCTCTATACGTGTATGCATGTATGTATGTGTGTATGTGCGCGCGCGTGTGTGTAGAGGGATATGTCAACAATGATTCACCCTACACCGCTCCCTTCATCTCGACCTTCTCCGTTTTGCAGGTGCATTTCTCGGAAAGACGTTACAAGTTTTTGGTCATCTTTTTTTCCACGCCTCCCAAACGCAAACCGCACGTTGCGAAACGGAACGCTATCTTCACCACACACAGCAGGAGACAAAAAAAATCGAATATAGCGAAAGTAATCGGCTGAGACTGACGGCTAATGTTCGTTTGCGGTAAGAATATGGACTGTAATGCTTCATATATCAACGAAAAAACCCGATAAAGCTTCTTTGAGCGATGTAAACTGAACTGGTAATGAAGAATATCATGTGGGCTATCCATGGTTGGCCTTTAATATAACTGTGTGACTACAATAATTCGCTGTGATCGTTCACATTGCATTATTTGGATGTGAATTAAATGCTTCGCAGATTCCGAAGCTCTTTGCATTATCTTATTGTATTAAAATATTAAAATCCACCGATGTGCATATCATCAAGCATATTATAACAATTTCCTAAATTACAAATAAAGAGCCATCTGACTTTTGAAATAAAAGTGTATACATGTTTGGTAGCGCACTCTTGGTTCAAAGAACTGAGTTTAGCGAACCAAAAGTACATTTCAAATAAGTTAAGATATCATCAGTGAAACAAAACGTGCTGACTAATACCTGGAATATAAAAGCCCGATGATGAAAAGCTTAGTCGTACAGAATAAATATGATAATAATTGAATAAGGAAGTACATTTTATGAACTCCCGAATATAAGGGTCACTGGAAAACGGCAGCTCATAAATAAAAAGGAATGTATGTAACTTGTGTTGCCTTCGACTCTGAAAAATAATGTGATTTAAAAGTATGACAAAAGCACTAGAGAGCCTAACAAAATAAGAGAAATGCGATTAAAATTACATTATCATATCATATAATAAGGTATAAGACAATCAGGAAGAATTGTTACATAACAGTGAAACCAATACAAGAATTACACAACGTCTTATCGCATTGTGTACTTAATTATGTTACTTCCGATTCACGTATGCTAAATTGTTAAAATATGCATGAGCAGTAAAAGTAATGCTTTTACATGAGATTCCACTTCAACAGTCGACGTGTCTTTGTTTTTCTCATTATGCAGCTGGAAGATGTAATTAAGAGGATGTGGGTAATGGCGGTATATAATGTGGTAAATGGCATTCTAAATGTGAAATGTGTTTGCAATTATTTAGCATAAATCATGGTATGAGGGTGTTTTTTGTAGATTGGAGAGAATGCACTCTTACAAACAGAAACAAAGATTTAATATATTAAATATATAAACCGTGTTTTGACATTCAAACAAATTTTGTTTGAATGTCAAAACACGGTTTGGATTGGTTTGTGGCGGCCCTTTACATGTATATACTCTTAATTGTCCATGTGCATACAGGTTTACTATAAATCATATAAGAAAATCGTCACGAACATGTTTGAAATTACAACACACGTTTCGTTCAAGGTGATTAACTCCAGTAATTGTAGTATTCGCGTAATAATGATACGCATGCTTGTATCTTAGGCTGTGTTGACTTTAAATATGAATGTGATAATTCAATTCGCACTCTGCTTGTCGAAGAAAAACGTGATGCTAGATAGAAAACATGCTCACTATCAACAATATCAAAATGATAAAAAAAAATAGCTACAAGTCACCCTATTCTGTATTTACAAGCAGAACTTAGCAATGTTTGTCTTTTTCAAGTCATTTAGATGATACAGTATCTGAAAGCAGTTATAAATGGTTAATGTTCCTCGAATTGACACTCGACAGCTTTAATCTGGGGGCAGAAGGCTACCAGGCTATAAACTCTCGTTTATTTTAAATATTCCAAGTCATATTATATATGCTAAAGAAAGGTAACGATCGGGAAAATTAGGCCACCCGGTAATCACATCCCAATTGACAGAAAAGGCTCCATCAACCCATTTCATCTGACAAGAAATGACTCCGGACCCAGTTATTCAATTTCTCAGCCGATACTGACAGTTTGTGGGCATCGCTATTCCCGGCTAGCATGGCAAGATAGAAAGAAAGTATGACGTTTCTGGAAAACGTTTCGGAGCGCACGACAAATGGCATTGAATTACACACGGAGGTGCTGTGAAATACTTGTGAAAATCACGGTAGCAGACTTATTTATGGTGATGGTGAGAATGAGGGTAAGAAAATTCTGCACAAAGGTTAGATATCAATCAAGAATACAGTATAATGATGCAACATCATTTACAATGAGAAGCGAGTTGATACATGTATGAGCATTATTCCTATTCAACATGTTCAAGAGTAAACAATGTGTCCTCCTAGTAATCACCAATAATTTGACATGTACCCCAGGGTAGAATGTAACTATGGTAACGTTTGTTTGTACCCTTAATACGTGACGAACCGCACGTCGTATTAATCATGTTCGAGCTTGACATTCGTAAAAATGTCAATTTGATATGCATGATATGTGTCACATATATTGTCCGCTGATAGGAAATTATCACGTTGCGTGACACCACATAATATGCGGTATTTGCTCTATTAACCCGCCTCGCGACAGACAAAATGGTACTCTACGGGATTCGCGTGTATTAATGTTGAAGTAATCAACAAGTGGCATGATAAGGGTTGAGGTGGCGGAAACCAGATGTCTTTTTTAGGAGAGCGGGTTGTATGTAGGGTAACAAACACATGACAAAGGGGAAAGTTGTAGTAGCAGAAAGCGTGATTATGATTGAACGAATATCCTGTATATCAAACATAATTAGCTTGACATGTGCACGGGGTGATGGAATATTATAAGAAAGGCTAACATATAATGCGACAGAGGGAGATCGAAGGAGGGAAAGAGGGGGATGGAGACGATGGGGGGGGGGGGGGGGAGGGAGGGGAGGGATAGGAGAAAGAAGAAAGGGAGAGAAAGCATGACAGGAAAACGGGTGAGGGGGGGGGGGCGAGTATTAGATTGTGTGAGGGAAAGCTTCGGAGAGATGAAAAGAAGGGATGGCAAAGCGACACAAAAAGGATATGAGGGAGAGAGAGAGAAAGAGAGAGAGAGAGAGAGAGGCACCAATGATCTATTTCTTGTGGACGTAACTGATATCGTATTGTTGAGGGGATTTCTTTGTAGAGCAACTGTGAACGAATGCAGTGGTTTCTTTTCTCTTTCCATGGCATAATTGCATGCGTTTGCAGACTGTCACGATCAATCGTGCCCGATTCATTCTACCGCGCAGTAACGATGACGTACTTCACCCATGTGACTAGAGGCCAACTATTCTTCATATACTTGTATATTATGTTTTAACTTCATGAATAGTCCATGTCATCATGTAGGAGAATAAGAAATAACTTGCAAAACGTTTTATTTTCTTAGAATTACACATCATAACTAGTTCTTTATGCATTTTTACCGATGCATTTTAACCCTTGATCATCATATTTCTTCATTTTGTAAGCCATCCTCTCTTATTCACTTATAATTGCAGTTACAGTGGTCAGTGGTCCACTTGTTGGGATTAACCATCGATGTGGGTTTACATTCACCCAACCAATCGTGTCACATGTGTTGCGACAGAGGGAGATGGAACAGCGGCGCAAAGGACACAGATAGAACGTAGGCAGTAATGCATTGGTCACTGTCGTAATTTGACGATCAATCAATCATACTGCATATCTTAGTCATGTTTTTGTTATAGTACATGTACTTTATATAAACGTATATGCAAACAAGAACTCAGGACATGTATCGATCTAGGCGCGGAACAAATTGCATGATCTCAGGTCGAACCTTATTTAAGAGGAGGGTACAAATGTTTCTCAATCCATTGCTTAATCGATGCAATTTAGAAAGTAATCTAAACAGATTGCTACTTCATGTGTGTTGTTTCCCTGGAATAGCTTGGTGTGGGGGCTATGTTGCGCCTACCTTGAATATTCAATATCGCCCAAGCCTCAGAGCTGTTTGGCTTGGCGGCTTCATGGCATTTATTCGCCGCTATAACACGAAACGCTACACCTTGCCCTCCTTGCCGAGACCCTTCCTTCGCAAACAATTAAACCGCGCTGCACTTTTTAGTCAAAAAGAAGCCGGTTGTGGCGACTTTCTTCGAACGTGCCTAATGCAAGGCGCTTCCTTTGTGGGTTGGTCAGTCGGAAAAACAGCACGGCTTCTCCTTTCGTTGGGTTAAACTTGCAACCTAAGGCAGCCGCAAACATGATTGACTTTAAACATCGCGTAGCAACATATTGGGCATAGTCTCATGTAGTGACTATATTTGTTTAGATTTCGGCATAAAGGAGCCGACATTTAGCCCTCGGTTTGTGTTTGCAGCATATAAGTGTCCGGTTTATTTTATTTAAAGTTCTTGTTAACTTGCGCTTGGTGCAAGTCAACCTTTCCTCGAAGAATGTAGAAAGGTCGCGCCGTAGAAAGCGATGAAATGACATAAAATGTGTGAGAAAGAGACAGGAATACATAGAGAACGACCACCGCTACCACCACGACCACCACAATCAGTGGCCACCAACGTGTTTCCGTTGCTTCCTGTCGTTGTCATTCACGGAAAGACATTTGGGCCAAACAGCGTCAACGCGTATACAACTTTTCGCAATCCTCTGAGTTAACTCATTCTCTGCCGCACTTCAAACTGCATTTGGAAACGGTGTGTATTACCAATACCACTGCCAAAAAAAAAATCCTCAATGGTGCATTAACCCTCTCTACGCGTTCTTTGCATCAATGCACACTCGGCGCTGCGCGAACTTCGCATTTAACTTGATGATTCCGATTAAGAATATTCCTCAAGCAAACCTTCAATTCAATTCAATTCTTTATTCATTTAACAAACAAAAGTTAACAACTTTCATGAACAATAAATATAAGGCATCACCAGAAAACCTTAGCAGCAGCCTGCTTATGAATAGTAGATATTTGAGAAACAGTGTACCTGACCAATTTAATTTGCATCTCTACTTGATCGCTGAGAGGCAAGTGACGTTGTTTAACTAAAGATGTGTCATTGTCACTGTCTTGCAAACAATCGTGCAAACAGACAACGGGTATCATTCAATACAGCAGCTAACGTGACTCAGCGATACAGTAAACACATCTTAATGCATTCCGTTTTGGATGCCATTGATACTTCCGCTCTTGTATTATTTCCATATTAGGCGTTCAAATCATTTTCCGAATCGAGGCACATACCTAGAGTTACATATGGAATCAATATTTGTTAGAAAATTGAGAGCTTCAATCATGCAATCATTTCAACATATTTTTCAATATTGCACATCAATTTCTCTTAACTTCACGTTTCACTATACACAATGGTTTTTTTTTTTGCATAATTAGGCAATTTATCACTTATATGAAGTTAAATAAAGGTACATTTATAACTTTAATATAATTTATAATGACTGTGATATTTCAACTACACTAAGAGGGTTATTTGAATTGAAGGTACATCGACAGAACACGAGGAAGGCCGATAAAATTACGTTGATATATCAAAATGTTAATCGGCCTTCGGCTTAAACACCATATTACATTGTTAATGGATCATACTGCTAAACAAGTGATTACATTATGACCAGGGGTATATACAGACACAGACACAAGCAAATGAACAGACAGATAGAAAAAATAGAAAAATATGAACACAAGAGAAAAAGGGGAGACAGTGAGAGCAGAGACATTAGGGAGAAGGGCGTGGGAAGAACAGAACGGACGGGGCGAGGGAGAGAATTGAAAACAGATGAAGATATCGTGAGCTTTTCCCAGAACTAACCTTAATCTACATTTCAAAGAGTTAAACCCACTTAGTACAGACGCCCCTTCTCACCATTTTTCTCCCGTCTACCTTCCCACCGAGTAGGTATCAATCATCGCAGCGGACCAGTAAATAGCTTCGAAATAGTGATTTTAATAGGGTTGTGATCGCCCAGATCGGATGTCCTCTCAACCTTATCCTTCCCCAGTGCGCTGGAAGGGGGGGGGGGGGGGGGGGGGGGGGGTGGTTACTCGTACGGTTGACCCCATGCGCTACGGCCAGCCTGCAGCGACTCGCCAACGCCCCTCGACTTTAACGCCGCGCATTCATGAACAAAAACGTAGCCTGACTTCCAGCCTGTTGGACATTTTTTTTTAATATCAACTGGCAATAAATAATCGCACTCTAAGTCTAGTCACTGTGTCATTATCCACTTGTTCCGCATAGAGAGAGAGAGAGAGATGAGACTGATAAATGTACTGCAGCCAGACACTTTACTTGATCTTTTTTTTTTCTTGCTTAGAAATGCCCAATAGCGTTGAAGCCAGGCTAAAAAATGGAGGCCCGGCATGAACTGGAAAACATATTATTCTCTACAAATGCTCAATTTTCCAATTTTCGAATACGGCCCTGGTATATTGATTGCTTCGTAGAAATAGCGAGGGAGTGATATCACGTGAGACCCTATTGCATGTAATTGATCTTTATGTTGCACAATTAGGGAAAATGAAGGTAAAAACCGGTAATATTTCTACGACGTTGTCTACTGCTTGTGAGGTCGAAACCCGTTTTTTTTTTTCTGATGATGTTGGCAATGTAGATAACGTAACTGTAATCTGATGTGATAATTGGACCGAGTCATTAACTGGATTGAATATGTTGATTATATAGCGAGTTATTGAGACGTCCTCTAACAGCTGACCCAACTCTCGTTAATTTGAAAATGTAACCAAAAGGCCGAACATAATTACAAAATAACATAACTTGACATTGAAAGAGACGAATGAGTCATATAATTCGTCGCTGAATCCACGAGCCAGCACAAGCCCCAAAAATTGCGTCCAAAGTCGAATTTGAGGTTTTTCAGTTTTGTCACTCTCTGTCCATGGTCTTTCATTTCACAAAATTTTAGAGCCCAATTCTTTCTCATTAATAAAGATAATTAAATTGCAAAAACGACACTATTCTGAAAAAAACAACAGTAAAAAAAAATGCACGAACTGGCACAAGCGCGCGCACCGTTACGCGCCATTCAGTTCTGTTTAAAAAAAGACCTCAACGGCGCTTGAGCTTGTGCGGGCTCGTGATTTTTTTCTCTTGCGTGCGCGACAACGCAGCGCGACACAAGCGCTTGTGCCGGATCGTGCATTTTTTGAGGCGCGCAAAATCGTATTTGCTTTCTACACGAAGTGCCACTTCGTGGATTTTTCCTACGCTGAAGCAACATTTTCACAAAACGACACCTGCGTCTGAAGCGTTAGTGTGTTAAGATTTAAACTTAATATAAGGGAGATTTGACATGGGAGGCGAGAAAAGATATTTGGCTTTCAGTTTATGCTTGAATCATACAGCCTAACTTCACAACAAATGACAATCAACAGTTGAAAGACAGGTAAAATCTTTAAACGCGATTTACTCTAAATGTAATTTCGCGCATCTTCGGTCGCGCGTGCCACATCGTGAATTCAGCACCGATTTAATACGAAACATGGGATCCTTGACAAAAAAAATATATTGTAAAATCAAAATCATACATTGTGTGATGAGGGTGTGTGTTGGCGTGTGAAACAGAAAGTCTTTTCTGATGGTTTGCGGACTACTGGTAACAACGTTAGTGCAAAAAAATTAAATCTTGGAGTTAGAAAACTCCTCAACACCGATACTAGCAATACCCATTGAAGACAAAATAATACACGATAATCTCAATATTTTTTTGTTCGCATCTTGCATCAAACTAGCAATCAATTCGCACAATTAGTCAATTTTCGTCGCCAACTACCGCATCATAGTTTTGGAGTAGAATTGCCATATACCCTAAAAAAAATAGCCAGCTGATATGATTATTCATCGTCATTAGCCGCCGTGACCTATTGCCGTATATACATCTACTAGGACATGCTGATATGGGTTTTGCTTTGCCAGGTAGCATCGCCTGAAGCTTCATCTTAATCACATCCACGCATAGGAGTTTGTCTTCAAGACATGAAGGCACACTTAGTAGGCTGTCTGATTCTGAAAAGCGTAAACGAAACGAAATTACACTATACGTGCTTACTCGTTTTAATGTTATAGAATATGCCTTGATTAAGACTCTGGAAATGTAGAATGACATGGATCTTGCGCCATCTTAATTTCAGAGCTATACCCGGGAGCAAGTTCATATTTGATTGTGTTACCCAAACGTGAAAAGATTGGCTCGTACTTAATTGCAACACATATTTAAATTGCGTCAATGTCACTGACTTTGCCCAGGGTCAAGACTCTTACGGCAATGTACAATGCAGAATTGTTCATCATCCATGTTTACTCTCATCGCCAGTAGAGGGTCTTTTTTCGGTCATACGTCATGACCAAATTTCTTTGAAATATCAGGCATTGCGACTTCCGAAAACATAAAAGATGTGGCTTGTTTTCCGGATGGTTATGTTTCCTGAAAACATTAGAAATTGTGCCAGTTTCTCGACTAGTTTTTTCTTTCGTTTTAAATATTGCAAATGACACCTGTTTTGCGGATGTGACAATACCTGAACATGCTTAAGGCATCAAAATGATACCGCTCTCTCGGATGTTAATATTTCTTTAAAATATAAAAAAATGATGCATGATTTTGCAACCGTGTATTTCTTTAAAACCCTGAAAATGGTGCCCCTTTTCTGACTAAGGCGTATTTTTGACAACATTACATATGATGCATGCCTAACATGCCTAACAAACGCTTTTTTTTCTCGTTAAAAACACAACCATTGATGTTTCTTGCTGGAGCCGTTCTTTTCTCTTAAAAAAAGAACACCACAACAACAATGTACATTTCTTCAGGCAATCCGAGAACCTTTTATTTGTCTTTAATTTGCTTTTCAATCGTAATGAGCAACATAAAACACAATTTGTTAAGCTGGATATGTCTATAGCAAGCTAGTGGTTTAAGGTCATCTAGGTTTAACGCAAATGGTGTCCATATCTCGTAAAATATGATCACGTTCAACGAATGATCTGTTACTAGAGTAATGCGTTTGTATTTCTGCTACTATAAATAACCAATTTCAATGTTGTGAATATTAATGATTGACTCGACAGGATACATAAAATAACATTATGTTTCAGTATCTAATAAATGCTAGGTTGAATATTGCTTTACTAAATCGTCTCACTACAAGACCTGTCAGAAAAGAGCAACATATGGGTGACGTCATCAAAATGTGGGGAATCAGTTCAATGGATCAAAGTTCCTGTTTGGACTACATCTCCTTCATCACACGTAATTGGCACAGGATATACTGCTTATCACTTTGTGTTTAAACGTAAGATCAATTACACATGTCATAACGACATCTACAATGCCCAAAGCCCATTGATTGGTACCGGAAATTTAAGAATGATTGTTATGACTGACTAAGACTAAGACTAAGGCAAGACTGAGACTGAGACATAAAATTACATAATCTGATGTGTCTTGTATGCTACACCTAGGGCAGTAAGCGTCATCATTGCGGCTTCTAATCAAAGAGAAGGCGTTTTTGATGTTTGATAATCATCTCATATCCATGGCCTCGGAGAATTGATAATTGGGTAGAAATTGTGCCATGATATGTCAATCCAATATTTCAGGCAATTCATCTATACGCATGCCCCATGCTTATGATGAAACAATAGAGAAAAGAAAACATTACCTTGGATTGCTGATTATATATCATTTAGATTTTAGAGAAGCCAACTCGAAAAGGTATCTTTTATAATACGTTTTAGAGGAAGAGTTTTCATGAGCCAAAATGAACATCTCATTACATTTTATTGGATATTTCATAAACAAGGCAAACTCTTTTTTCATCACTCGCTCTTTTTTTACCTCCAAAATAACAGAGGTTACGTGGAAAGCCGCAGATAAAGTGTTTCCATGGATATGGAGGCGTTAGGAATCCAGGCTCGGTCAGATTATCATAATAATGACATCGATGATAAACAAGCCATCGCCAGAGCAATTCAATGTGAACTGAATATCCAAAATATCTTAAACCTTGATATCGGCTTTGGTGTTAAAAAAAACTTTTGCCAGAAAGACGTACAAACATAAGAAAAAAAAATCACATACCAATGGAAAGGTATGGTGGATTCCTTAAACTGTAACATATATATTGAAAAAAAAACGTAGGCCTATAGTGGTCACTTAAAACGACCAGTAACATTAATTACTTTTTGTTCTAAAATCACCATTTAAAGCGCCGTTTCTCACTATCTTCACTATCATAATCTATTTAAAAATGCAACTTGCGTAGTTCAAGCTCTCTTTATATTACACCTTTTTGTGCACGTTACCAATGCAGTCATTTGGCTAAAGAAGGTCGTACGCATGCAGGATAAATCTGTCACAGAGGAACCGGCGGAAAACCAGAATCTTCCTGCCTAGAAATGAATAGAGACGCATTTCAGCTCAGATTTTTCATATTTCATAACCGTCAAATATTCCGTATCAATTCTAATTTCATTTCTGTGACACATATCATTATATGAAATGACTACTTGCGGAAGGTCGAGTGAACCTAGATATCCGTGGGGTAATTGATAGATAGAATTAGAGAATGGAGGGAGAGAAGAATAGAGACAGATAGTGGAGAGAGAGAGAGAAAGAAGGAGCGTGGAGGAGAGAGTGATTGGGATGTAAAATGGTGGTGGTGGTAGTGTGGTGGTGGGTATGTGTGTGTGCGCGTGTGTTTGTGTGCATGTGTACGTGTGTTTGTGTGTGTGCGCGCGCGCGTGTGTTTGCACGCATGTGTTTGTGCGTGTGTGTTGTGTACGAGTTTCCGTGTGCGTTTGTGTGTGTGTGTGTGTGTGTGTGTGTGTGTGTGTGTGTGGTAGTGAATTTACGTATAAGCCGACACGATCCTTATCAGTCGAGCCATTTTGCGACTGGCTGAATCGCATGATCTTGTCATGTGATTTGAGCAAGTTGGTGACCTCATATTTTCAGACGTAGGCCTTACGACTGCAGAATCGTGGCAACATCGTGTAGACTGCAATGGCCTTAAAAGACTGAGAGAGGGGGGGGGGGGGAATAGAGATGTGTGTAGGTGGACATTCAACTCAAAATAGAGAGAGAGAGAGAGAGAGAGAGAGAGAGAGAGAGAGAGAGAGAGAGAAGGCGAGATAAGTAATATGGGACTACTAGAACGAAAAAAAGAAACAAAGAATGTGAGCTGTTTTATTTATACATCCAAGATGATGTTCACTAGGCCCCGATTTTTATTTTAAATCAATACAATATGTTTGCAAGCAGGATAGTAAAAACTATGTTACTTTTATGACCAATTCAAATGTACGCATAAGCGTGTAGATATGTCCTGTATCGCTGGATGTGTGATACTACTGCGTGAGATTTGCTACGATTCTACCAGCTGATAAGAAAACCCTGAGCTGATAATGTTTAACCAGCACAAATATCATCTATTTACCTAGATGATGTTATCATCCCTGTCAGTAGTTAGTGTCCGATGATTTGCAAATCACTCCTTAATCACTCTAAGAAATTTAAACACGTGTACCCACGTACTAGGAAGTAATATAGATTGATATTAACATTCATATTTCATGGTAACACTATATGTCGACGTTTGTGAGCTCCGCCACGTCTAAAATTACATTTGCACAAAAATCCCGCTTAATCACGCGCAATTAAGCTGAAACAGTGACGAAAAGCTTGGCGTATAAGTACAATATGTACCAATTTTCTTTAAACACTAAAAATAAAAGTGTCCATGCTTATAAACTTATTTTTTTTCCGGTCATCCCAATAATTGTTATGCATTTCCATTTTAATTGAATACACACATTTTGTTGATGTTCATCAAAATGTGATTTTCATTGACGCGGTCACGATTGCACAAACGTTTGTCATATACATTGTGCCTACCACTATGAGGATGTTATATGGTACAGTATATGTAACATTCGTTACAGTAATGTAATATAGTTTCAAGTGTATGTTATACATGGCTTTCGGATGGAACATTGAATTGCCCCCCCCCCCCCCCCCCGAAGAGACTGTTTAATCAGTACCCTTCCGAAAATACAGGCAGTATTTTGGATATGTAGCCATTTAAGGACGTTGGTAGGTACATTAGAGATGGGTTGAATGCTAAACAGAAATAATTCATTTTCTCCCTTTCCAGAGAGGACAAAGAACTCTGGGTAGAAAACACAAATACGATATACAGCCAAATATCTGTCAATACTCGACTAAATGTTAGGAAGTTCGATTTGTGTTTGGAAGGGGTCAAAAGTGACTTCTCTTGCTGACGTTTAGAAAGCAGTGAATAAGCCTGAAAGTAGGATTTCGACACTTGACATTTTATTCCCTCCAGAGACATCATCTCGACTATTTTAAACGGACCGATGCGGGGGCATCGACGTGTCGTAACGCTGTCCCTTAATTGAAATGGTCATTCTCCGTTCATGGCTGGTTTCCGAATCGATACACGACTCCGATTTAAATCCGATCCGATTCGCGTCCGCTGAGAGGCATTTTTCTATCGGCCATTCCAAAATAATGACTCGATATCGATCGCACGATAGCGCGGAGAGGCGCCAAAATATCCCCCGCGGTATTGATCGATTTTCAGGTGCATTCATATGCAGGCCACGTGGCTGAAATAACCGAGAATAATTCCGTTTCTCTCCCGCCTTTTGATTGGTCTTCTTGGATTAATTTCGCGGCTGTAATACGTCAAGAAGGCAAGTGACTGTGATACAGGAATATCAAAAAGTAAAATGTGAGCTCGCGTTTTAGATGGTGGGCACATTTCCCCACAAAATTGATTTAAAGATCAAGTGCCTTACTTCGACCGTAGGGCTGACATGAATGGGTTGAAGGATGTATGTGCGCATACATCGATGTAATATGCAGGATCGTGCATCTCATCCAAACTCACATGAAAAGTTCATTCATTTATGTTGATATTTAGGGCATGAGTGATTTATTTGACATCTTGCGTTCCTAAAACAAAAAAAAGAAGGTAGTGGGGCAGGAAGTACGGTAGAGATAACTGGTTGGGACTCAATGTTTGCTTGCATGATACGAACATTGCGTCAACCATGAAGCAAGAACATTTGGCGCATTTGTGCTTCCTGTGGATCACCCCGTGTAAGCTACAGCCTTATAACGACGCTTGACAATGATGTATCACATCCAACTTCTTCGAACTGCCAGACCTTATCGCTGAAATCTGGATCTGGCCACTTCAGACGTGTCTCGAGCTGCTATGGAAATTGATCGCAAGTGTTCTATCCGACACGTGATGGCCCAAACCGTGTAATTAGACAGTTTTGAACAGGGTAACGTACGGGTGTTGGATGGAATCAGCTAGGGGTAGAGAATGAGAGAGGCGGATAGAGGGAGAGACAGAATGAGGGAATGATAACAATATCAGTAGAACAGAAAGCAAGGGAGATGGAGAGGGAGGGAGGGAGAGAGAGAGAGAGAGAGAGAGAGAGAGAGAAAGTGAGAGGAAGAGAGAGAGAGAGAGAGAGAGAGAGAGAGAGAGAGAGAGAAAGGGGAGAGAGAGAGGGGGGGTAGAGAGAGAAGGATAAGCAATTTAAGTTGAATAAAGGAGAGAGAGAAAAGGGAAGGAAGAAAGGGGGACTACTACGCATTTTAAGTAGAATATCAGACATTGTCAGACGAAAGAGAGAAGGGGAAAGAGGAAACGGAATGATTATAACAACCATAATGATAATTCAAATCATAACAATATATATACATGACGTGAAACCGGATCAATACATAGGTTTCATACACGCCTAACATTTATTCGATAGTAATCTCGAATATAAATTTTTGGTTTGACTAAAATAAAGGGGGATGTCAGTCACTGACGCATATCACATAAACGAATGTGCCCCTTTTTCGCACACCATATCATCCCTTAACATCATTAAGAGAAACCGTTTCGAAATCAAACCTGTGCGATGCACAGCAAGAGGCTACCACTATTTAAAGGCGAAATTACTACACCCCACAAGGCTATACAAGTGAGCTGGGTTCTAGCAGTTCATTATCAATATTGACACTCCAAACAAGTCCGATATAGTTAACCATCGTCGCACTTGACCCCCCGGGGCCCTATAGCATCTGCGGGTAGGCAAAACTTTCCAATTACCAGTTCCATTGTCCGCGAATTAACACACTCGATATAACAATTTGATTAAAATCATCGCCTTTCCATATCATTATATAATTCATGAACGCTCTGTAGTCACACACAGTCCTGTTCATTTTGCAAGCAAAAAGTGCGTTTGTGGACATTCTTTGACATATTTATTTTGGCGTAATCATAATACTTAGCTTCAGGCATGGGTGAGACTGTTATTTTGCGAGGCGTCTAATTTCGGAAAACAACATATCTCCTTGTCAAATGCTAAATATAGGCATGCTCACAGTTAAACTTAAAGCATTAGTCAGGAGTTATTTATAATTATAAAATAAGTATAAATATATGTTCGTATATAAGTATATATAAATATATATATATATATATTCATATACGTTTGTATAAATGTATATTTGTGGGTGTGTGTGTGTGTGTGTGTGTGTGTGTGTGTGTGTGTTTGTGCGCGTTCGGATGGGGGGGGGAGAAGAAGTGAGCGGCTTAAAAAGAAGAGTGGGGTTAAATGGCAAGAAACTACAAGCAACAAGAAAAACAAGTAGAAAGGGAACCTCAAGAATGAGAAAGAATGAGATATCGCAGAGAAAACAACGCAGTGGCCTTCTTTACAGTGAACAGGTAAAGTATTTACAGCAATCCTGAACTATTCCATGTCTTTACACAATAACAGGAAACTCGCATCTGGAGAAATAAAAGTTTTCTTTGTAAGCCTTCATGAATTCTGTCCCAATTGCATTGAGTGATTGCCGAGGCAAATCAGGGCTTTCTGTGAATAATAGGGATAAAAATGAAGTACTTGTCCCAATAGTCATATTTTTCTCACAGTGTACCCTCATCGTGGGTGAGACGACGAAAGACGTCTTCAAGATTTGCTTATTTCCTGGAGTGAAAGTATGCACTTCGTATTGTAAAGTGGTTGGTTCGTACATGCGCACACTCCTCGTGTTAGATTAAGGGCATGCTGATTCGATTCCAGCTCGTGGCCTGCTTCCCTAGGAAATGATTGAGTGTGAAGATCGGTTAAGTCTCCATCTACATAATTGCCATCATTATCTACCACGACTACACGATATATACATACCTCACTAAAATCATACCACTAACACATTCAGCATACTCGTTGTCACCAAGAGCACAACCACCAATACAGAGTCTAAAGTTTTTTAGCCTCCCATCACCAACTCTTGAATACGCTATTGACTTACTACATATCGTCACACCAATGGTAATGAGAGAGTTAAGGGTTATTCTTCACAGTGATGCATTTATGTAGAGTGGATGCACGCAACTCACATGCATTCGTAAAACATTAGTAAAGTGGCACGCTACTTGTGAACTGCAATAGGTCTGAAGGAAAAATGTTTTTCCTAAATATCATATCAATATGATTTATTATATTCATGCTACAAAAAAACAACAACCCAATGCTACAGGCAGTATCTTGTTAATACCAATCGTCACAACCTTAAACTTATTGGCATATTGCTTTTGGTGCAAAATAATGTAAAAGAAGGGAAATTTTACCATTGGTTGCATTGGTAACATTATATATTGTTCCAATCTTGAATTAACGATGACGTATTTCGTGCAGCGTTCATTATTAGAAGCTGGCTAGGGAAATAAAATTACGTCATTCACATCCGAGGGCGAGCAACGGATGACATTCAGAAGAAATGTCAGTTGCAGACGGTATTTTGTCGCGCAGGTATCGACGCAAGCAAGACGTATTGCTGCGTGTGAAAAAAAAAAGAACACCTTGCGAAACATTAAGCATGCGTTATACTCTTTGAGCGTGTCTTACTGTATCCAAAGCTTTAATGCAATAACACGGCCGAGTATGCGTACAGTCGTCTTCAATATACACAGACAATTAATAAAGCATTATTTTATGTACAGATACATACATGATATCTATATATCTATCTATCTATCTATCTATCTATCTATCTAAGTACCATATCCGGAGACATAGGCGATCATGGAGTGCCACAAATCTCTGTTTCTAGCTGTTTGAATCAGCTCCACCTCCCGCTGACCCACACCTCTCTCTGTAATCCATACATTCAGACTAGTCATCCAATTCATCTGCTTCCTTCATCTAGCCCTCTTTCCCTATATCTTGCCTCTCAATGCCAAATGTTCATGATATCTAAGACTTTTTAAATTCAGAAATAGTAAATAGGCACACGAACCATTCTAAAATAGATGTTGGTCTGGTTTGATTTTATGTCATGACATTAAGAACTATCAGCTTGATTGACCTTTGTAATATACATGTACCACCTGAATAATATTACGATCAACACAGTTTGTGAATTAGATGCGCTTAGCGTGGTTGCATATGGCAGATTAATTCTAACCACAAAAGCAACTCCTTCTTTACATTCATTTTCTTCTCCAAGTGCACACTTTTGCGCCCTAACACGCTTTCTTTGTGGTCATGGTGATGCAATATGCAATATGAAGACACAGGTCTTAAATATAAAACTACTTAGCGGCGTCGTGAAACGATATCATGTGATTTTACAACTTCAGTAGAAACGCATAGATATAAACATAAAATACACTCAAACCCGGGTAGACATTGGCAGTTATATTTCTTATGCTTAAAGATCCTTAACTTTCTATGTTGAATGAGGATTTTCCTCAGCAGAAGAGGACACACATTCCACAAAGCTGCATTTATTTGGCACAAAAAGGGCTAGAGAAAGGTGGATAATTCTACCCTCATCTAATAAAAGGAAGCAACTAACAAAAGAGACTTTTCTTGTAAATGAGCAAAATGTGTCAGTCACTTGCATTGGCATCAGTGCAACACCACATCATGTAAGATTGAATATCTCGCAGCAAGATTAATATTTCTTGTCCAGATTTTCGCCGTATGTATATAGGGAATGCTGGAATCAATCTAAGAATACCAATAACCCAGATTTGAGTGATCTGTCACTTGCTCCCTTTTGTCAGAATAGGGTAGAATTGGTAAAACGTGTCTGACATTGTATACTCTTATCCAGACGATTAAAGGAGACCATAACCCCTTTACATTGTCATGTTTAGACGAAGCAAGGGTTAAATGTAATCTACAATGAGCAACGACAAAACAGGTTAGCAATAAAGTCCAAAAACTTACACAATTATTGACATGAGATACCCTGGCAAGAATTATAGACTAAGACATGACAACAATGAGACATCTTTGATTTTTTTTTTTTTTTTTGTAATGATAAATTTAGGTAACAGTATTCTCTTTTATGAGCACTTACCACGTGTATTTGTTTTATTTTGACAAAACAAAACTAGTTACCCGAAGCAATTACAGACTGTACGTGGACAACACACGTTATCGTACGGTGTACACATATTCTTCTACAAGTTATTAAAAACAGGAAACCGTTTAACGTTGCTCATGATTCCTCCCACGTTTCAGCTGTTCCGTGCCATTTAATAGCTACCTGGTTCAATTTGTCGCTCACCCCTTGAAGAAGGTGTGTTACATCAAAGCACGGTGAGTGACTCGTTTCACGTAGCAATCCAAAGAACTTACTTAGCATTGTACAAACAAGATAATGCGCATGAAACATTCGCGTAATGACGCGTATGTGTATTGCACCCGTTGAAAAAAAAGGCGTTGATTGTTGATTATGCTTAGATTTTCGTGCTTCGTGAATCCTGATCCGGTTAGGATCTCAACAATTGCCATAAAACTGCATTACCGAGAGGGCATGGTTTAATTGGTCCCCATAAGAAATTTGAAGTGCATTTATATCATGTCGTTTATTGACCTAGCAGAAGATCACGCGGGAGAGATGCTGTTTAGTCATGTTAGTATGTAGGTGGAGACAAGTCGCCCCGCAAATACGAGGGCTCAGTACAAAATGTATGATTGAATTAATAATTACCATAAAACTTGATGAAACGATAATGGTAATGTAAAGTGAGTAGTTAAGGGTAATGACGTCTTGTGCATGCCATGTAAAAAGTATTGTGTTTGAACATTTGTTTGATCACCCCCACCCCCTACAAATACACACATGAAACAAAAATGTATGTATATGAATACAAAGATACATAGTTAGCAAAATGTAATTTTGAAGTATATAGTTTTTTTAAAGTGAACGTTTGATCGAAATATAATGATCACGTTTAGAAATTCAAATTACATCCTATTGAAAGCTTTTTAAAGAAACCTGATAATTGTGTGAAATAGCTATCAAGCTATATTTTAAATAATTCATGTGATCCCTTTATAAACGAAAAAACAAAACACCAAAAAATTACACTTGATTAAGAACTAATAAATTACTTTTTATATCTCCATGACATGATTGTGTGAGAGCAGTGTTGCAGAAGTCTTATATCCTCTCAATGAAATATATTACGTATCTTTGCAAACATAATATATTGTCCATCGAATGCAATTCATATGCATGTTCAAGAGATGGTGGGTGGGGTGGAAGAAGGGAACGATCGAGAGAGAAAGGTATGATAGTAACAAGTTGAAAAGAAGAAAGACAATAAAAAAGGTGGTTATGCTGCAGAAAATGCTTGAAGCAAGTCAGATACGACACGAAGAAAAAGAGGACTTCAAAAATCAATATCATACACGCCTTCATTTAAAAAGCTATTAACGCGCCTGAACACAGCTGCGATGATAACAGGGTATGGTGTTGCTTTTATATAGATTTAAGGGATATTTGCAATTGCACCCATTCAGCGCAAAAGGAGGAAATAACAAGAAAGAATAGGCATCACTTACTCTATTTACTACGCTGGAAACAATAATGATAATAATGCATAACTATCGCCCTTACTTCTGCTTAACATACATATGTATTTCTGTACGACTCCCACTATTACCTGATAACATGCAATTCATCCCGATCACTCCAGATGCTACTACGTAGAATGATCATAATATACAAACCATACTACTATTATTACTACTACAACAATCTTTACTACTTGTACTCTAAATATTACTACTATGTGTACCTTTTTCCTACTACTACTACTGGGGTAAAAATTAAAATAATTATAATGACAAAGACATTAATGTTAATAGTGAAGATTACTCTCTGCACTTCTACTGTATCCTACATTGACTGTCAATGATTTGTATCTCCAAATTGTTTTACTTTGCAGTTGGCTTTTCTTTATTTTTCTATTTTATTGGTCCTGATACATTAACCAATTGATGCTAGATGCTAGATGTGCGAGATGTAGATGTTAAGAGATACTCACGTTTATGCACTATACACC
Organism: Arbacia lixula; assembly: GCA_963669155.1. Lineage (NCBI taxonomy): Eukaryota > Metazoa > Echinodermata > Echinoidea > Arbacioida > Arbaciidae > Arbacia > Arbacia lixula. Next base: position 1,471,857 of record OZ022597.1, read on the forward strand.
TAACCAATCAACCCCACCAAATCCTCCGGTCACCAACCTCCGCGCGCATCATCACACTAAAATACCTCTTTCTCCTATTTTCTCTTGTTACTCTACATATTCTCAGTTCTATTTTCAAAGCACAGCTTGGAAGACAGAGGGAAATTGATCAAGTTGAGAGCGATTGTGAAATAAGAATAAAAGGAGCATACATATTTCTCTTCCCTTTCACTTCGAGGTAAATCATACTCCAATATCTGACAGAAAGAGAGGAATCGCGGAAGAAAAGGGAAATCGTGAAGTATTAATCATATTAAGTAAGAAAGACAGAATGACTCTGACGGAGGAGAGAGAAAAAGGAGACGGGAGAAATGTCAAAGAGAGAAAGCAAAAGGAGGACGAAAGAGAGAGAGAAAGGCTAAAACGAATGAAAGACGAATCTCGGAAAGGTAACAAGGGTCAATGGAAGAATATAAAAGAGACTGAAAAAACTGAGAAATAGCAGAAGAGAAAGATAGAGACGACCGTCAGCCACGCCGCGTTATAGTCTCCGCTTTATCTTCCTGCGCACAACAGAAGCCACCCTACTTCCCCCGTCCGTCTAGCATTTCTATAGTTGGTGGGCGGCGCTGATAGAGAACTCCCGATTGAGCCTCTCTCTGTAGGGTTCCTCAAGTGTCTTCGAGTCTGCGGTAACATAATAGAATCTCCGCCAGGGTATGCATGGACAGTGAGCAACCCTTCTCTGAGGATATCCGTTATCTCCAACCACACCCACACGACATTGGCCGTTCCGAGGCGGGGGGAAATAGAGCTATTCTTTGTGTAGTATAAGTGGATAATCATATACAAAGGCATTAAAACCGAAAACCGCGTTGATTGTCCAATCAATTCAAGTCTCTTATTGATTTCCTAAATATTCTGATCTTGAAACGACACTCATTCTATGAAGAATTACATTAGGCAGTTGTTATCCTATTAAGATACGCGAGTAAAATATACTGACAGACGATAAGATTATTCTTTATCGTCACTTACAGTGACATCTACAGTTTGAATAGTCTTATCAGTACAAAAACGACACTTTCAAAAGAGAACACAATACGAATCATACTCAAAACATAATAGTCCGTGACATGAAACATTACTATAGCATGTACAACATGAACATGACGTCAGTATAACACAACTAAACGAAGATTTCATGATATGAACACTAGACTGCAGTTTTAAAATACAATACTCTTGTATTTGCTCACGTTTCACTCACGTATTCCATATGTGTAACTTTAGGAGATAAGAGATAGCTGCATTCAGCAATCATCTTGGCTATGGTGACACGATAACACTGGTGACAAACCGTATTGTGGTCGTCATTACCAAAGCGGATCGCCCATGTATACGTGAACGTAGCTGTACCTTGTTTACGAGACTCGAAATAGGCCTGTGGTTTATCGATTAGCATACCATGCTTTATTCTGCTTTATTTCTACGGCGTCTTATAATTGTATTCATGGACACCCGTGATATAGGCGACAGTGCCACATATGAGTCTGACCCAATTGCGACCAATTCGTCAACCATAGATTAGTACCTTCGAGCCCTCGTCACGTCGGAAACTCGTCGAATCCCCCCCCGCCCCTTTCCCCTTTCCTTTCTGCAATCCAAACTTGGCTTCCATGAGTTTCCAACATGACGATCCACGTTCCATCCTATCCCTGCAAGCCTTACAACGTGGACACAGAAGAGAACATTTGGCATCGCGCGTTTTTATGTCGCTGGTGTGGTAACCGTTCTTAGACTGCGGAAGTTGTCAATGCGCTTCTTTTCATCTCACAATTCACTACAAACACTTTCATTGGTGTGTTTTTTTTTAACATAGCATGCGTTTCACCGTCCCCTGGTGGTTCATTTTCCTTGAGACATGAACGAAAACATTAGACATTATCTTGTGCTTGTGTTTGATACAACCATAATGCGCTGTGATGTTGTTCTTTGCAAACTAATTAGCATATACGTTGACAAATCGGCTTTTAGCCCGTTGACTGCCACATGTGCCTTTTTCACACTTAGTACACGCGAATCCTGTAGAACAGCACTATAATTGGCACACAAGGGTTAACTGCTAGAACGTATAACGTATGGTATTGATATACACCCGTTATCATGACCCGACGCTTAGTTCCTGGTGCAAATACCAATCATGGTCATGGTGGCGGAAGTATAAATATGCCATTGTTGCAAGCAAGGACACACCTACCAATACCGCACGCTCTAATGATTGGGTTAGGCGTTGTAACAACATCTGAGTGGCTATTATTGGTGTATATCATACGCAATTACCATCATGATCTAGTTGAAATGCTGATTTCACATCCAGGATGCGAGGGGAGGGTAGGGAGGGTGTGCGGGAGGATGGGAGTGGTTGGCTGAGGTAATGTTGAGGCCTCGGGGCTGCAGGAAAACCTCCTAGTTTCTTTAACCCTTTGTACGCCAGATGATATGCATCTCTATTGGATTCCCGTGTATTACTTTTGCAATAATACATCAATGGCTCACAGGGAACTAGAAATGCCCTAACATGAACATAATGCTGACATTGGAGAGGTGAAATCATGCTAACACAGTAATGACCCAACCTCCTATCACACTTTCCCTTCCAAACTCTATTTTTACCCAAAGAAAATAATGCCAAATGTGCACTCTGGTAAATGCGGGTAATGTAATATTCCCCCGAATGACGCTGAAGGAATTCTACACGTTCTACTAACAGTCTACTTGCAGATATAAAGGTGTGCATTTCTCAAAAACAGGCACGTCTTTTGTTGAGCATGACGCTCACATTCGCCTGTGTTAACCTTGATTAATCCATTAACAACCATGGAAGAAGAGACAATCTAAGACCTCCAAATATAATATGAGACTACAAGGTCTGTTTGATTGTCTGGGTTTTTTTTTCACCGAGCAGCTCAGTCACGTTTTCGCATTGCATATTTGTAATTTGACCTTAATATTCCTGGCCATGGGAATCATTTTTTCATGAATCCCGCAAGAAAAGATGTGTTTCGATAACAATACTTTACGAACATACTTCATCGGAACATTTGTGCTGAATATGTACGATTTTAACATACTGTTAAAATTGATTTACCTTGTGGGTTGCATTTCTGTTTTTTCGTCTTCGTAATACATTTTTGCTGTGCGTTTTCCTCATTTGCCCTTTTTTGTTTTTCTTCTCTTTTCGCTCCTGTTGTATTTTATTGTTTGTTTGTTGTTTGGATAGAATCCTGCTTTGGGGGCTCAATGGCAGAAAGAGTTTTTAAACGTTATCCACAGAAAAATCTTGAAAAAAAAATGCTGTATTGATTTTGAGATGGTGGTACTTTCATAATTTAACAAAAAAACTTAGCTTTTGCTAGAAATAATGTCATCCGCTTGGGAAGATGAAGCACGGATCTAAACTTTCTTTACGCCATCTCACATTTTAACACAAGTATTAAACACAAAACTCATAAAGTATCGCACTATTTGACGTAGACAGAGCAAATACAAAGTTTGCGTTTGAGCTTATTCCTACCCGTAATGAAATATTTAATTTTTGGTCTGCAAAATTACTTCCAATATACAAGTGCCACACGTTCAACACATACCCGTTAATGGATTTCCTTACGATGGCCGCTGTAATTACCGCTGTAATAGCACACATACTATAACAAAAACGGTAACCGTAGCATGCAAATTAATTATGTAATTGCAAAACACAGTAATTAATAATCTTTGTTTTTCATTTCATAATCATGATTTTTGTTAGATTCTTAGCGGAACAGCGAATAACAGTATCATATCTACTTAAGATATGCGGCTAGCAAAATATGATCCGTGAGAACAACGCCTTCTCACTTTGCAGTTTTCATTGTTTTTAATCAATATCAAAGCTGGTTCTGCTAAAGGTACGTTAAGATTGAGGCATTTTGACATTTAGTTTAAGAGGCAGCGATAAAGGCTAGTAGAGTTAAGGTACGTGGGGAATATACCTTGCCCTTTAAAGGGAGAGTTCACCCTCACGATAAGTTGGTTTCAATAAAGGTAGAAACATGAAAGGAACATATTAGTGAAGGTTTGGCGAGAATCTGTCAAAGGATAAGAAAATTATGATATTTTGAAATGTCCATTTTATGACGTCATGTGCGAGGTGCACTTCCAGTTGTACGTGCTGTGAGATTCCATAAATTGTTTTTTATTTCTTTCTAGTTGACAACGCAATATTTTTTTTTCATCGAGGATGTGTGTAAAAACGTGTTTCTAATGATGTATTAAATGCACATTTTAAGAATGCATATCTTTTTGATAAAATTAACATTTTCTAAAAAAATTGTTCACAACATAATTATGGAAGAGGTCTTCGGATGTGACGTCACAAAGCTTTAAATAACAGCTTTAAAAGATCAGAACTCTCTTATCCTTTCACAGATTATCGTTTGGTTCGATATTATGGAGAACATTTAAGTTTACCTGATTCTGATTAAGAGGTAATTGCACGGTTTCCGGTGTAGACGAAATGCTAATAAGAACGGAATGGGGGTAGATCGCATGGGTATATAACTGTTCGCAAAAGTGAAAAAAAAGAAAAAAAAGTTTAAAAAAATGTGCCATGTGTATCTTTTCTCACCAGGAATGCACAGAGACCCCATAAAGAAGCATTTAATCTTCAATAAATAGGTGTTGCGTCAATTTGACGGGTAGGGAGGAATCATATGCACATTTGTATTATCTATTATAAGACTTCATCGAAAATCAGATTTAAACAAGCAATTCCAAACAAAACATACAAAAAAGTTTAATAAATAACAGGGCGATTATGGTAATTAAAAACAAATATTTTATATTTATGTAAAGAGGACGATGAAAAACAAAAGATAGAAAGGAAGCACAATTTTGTGGCAATAGTTTTTGTAATGTTAGGGTTGTAGAAGGAGTAGCCTATTTACAGAACTCAGGAAACTTGGCAGGAATCAGCGGTATGCCCTAAGGATAACTTGCACTGTATTAATTCTGCTTAACTCTGCTTGTTTCCGTTTGAAACGTAACGGCCATGGTTTACGTTCATACACCGTATCGCAAGGCTCAGTGCATCGGTCAACGGCAAACTGCGGTGCAAAAAACCGTGATGTGCGTTAGCATGCGTATCGCGGTCCTCGCTCTCTAGGTATATCATAAAGAGTATTTTCCTTCATTGTCCGTGGTTTTCGCACAATATCATTTTGTTGACCTGCAAAAGAGGTGCCCATCCATCACTCTCTTTAAGACGGTGTTCGACTGAAGACAGCCCCTTCGCCACTGTTGCGAGATGTTCTGGAAACGATCACGTACCTATCTCCGGTGTCACCCCTAGTGTAGAATTTAGACGCCGCTCCCCGGCCTTGACTACCAATATCTGGCTCCCAAATCTCGAGGCAATGGCCTCATATCAACGTCTCTATCATGCCAGTGACAGTTTAGCTGCCTTATCCATTCTTTGGACTCACGCGATGGGGAGTTCGTAGAGAGAACGAATCCCAAAATGTTGAAACGAAAATTTTAATTCAATAAAGGAGAATCTGACCCCGCGACTCCAACCGTTATTCAATCTCAATTGTGTGAAGAGACCTATATCCATCAAAATAAATTTGAAAACTGGAGAAGAATTAAGAATAAACATCAAGAAGTGGTGTTGTGTAAACGTGTTTATCACAATAACTACGGACATCTCAGCATATCCTTCTTTAGACATGATGTCATATCATATGAAGTATTTTTGGAGACAAACCTGTCCATTTCATTCATGTCAGATGATAAAATCGTCTTTCCTCTTGGCGTGTCTAATATGGAACCCACGAATGGCTAGACTCACACTCAGAGAAAATGAGAAATATTTGCAGATACACGGTATAGACATCTATGTTCCGTAGCATAAAGTTGTGCGATCAATTGAAAAAAATGGCAATGGCCAATCAACATTATCGTTGCATGTGATTTTTGTTCAAAAGACTGACCAGTAACCAATCAGAATTCGTCCTTCAAATTAATCGCAAACATTCATGTTACGGAGGCCTGGGTCAAAAGAGACAAAGGAAGCAGGCCTGTTCAATAACCTTTGCAACAAACAGGGGTTCGACACGACTTGAACCAGTGACCTATCGTGTGAATTCACTGACCTCTGAACCCCACTCCCAACGGCCAAAACACCATTGTAAAGAGAGGCAGAACGACTATGTACAGCGGAAGTCATGCTCGTGTTTGAACTACGTCCACTACATCTCGGAGGCACGAGCAAATAGAAATGCACTTAGCAAAGCACAACCTGAAAATATTCATTATATTCATAACATGGCTATCGTCTTCCGTCAGAAGACGAAATTGGTAAATGATGAACTGTACTATCCACCCCCTTACTTTCATTCGATGCTCCATATAATCTATTTACATTATACCCGCATTCCCATTATATCTGTCTTGTAACGGGCTAGTCTGTAATTGCAATTCGTATCTAGTTGGACGTGTGTATCTAAGGAGTTGTATTTTATACATCAACTTTCCATGGTCTTTAGAATATCAATATGACTCATTTCCTGGGAAGAGGCTAAATAAGAGTATATAATGACTTTTCTAGGAATCTAGGAGTAGACGGAAGGCATGTTGACAGTGTTGGACATTAATTTGGTTTCTGCATCGCAATCTTTACTACGAATCCCATGTTATCGCCTGTGATTGGTAGCATTAGGTATAATATGACATCTTCTGGCTGCTTGTATCCCAGTTTTTATATGTTCACCTAAGTAAAGTTTGCTTTTATGTTACGATTTTTCTTTATCTCTTCCATATCTACTAGCATGACAGGTTGTAAAGTATATGACGTGTAAAAGAGGTTAGAGCAGGCATTTGCAAATTATTGAGTTCGTCGAGAAAAAGAAAGCAGCTTTGGAAGTGTTCAGATTCGTGCAACATTACCGTACGGAATGATATGAATAGTAATATACCTCACTGCAGGCCATAATTGATTGATATCGATCAGAAATTATGCATGACAAACGGTAATGAAACGTCAAAATGGCGTATATTATGGTCGTGTTCCTGGATATACAATGGATCGGGACACAAATGGTGACCTTCCCCGCCCGAGTTTCATCTATCTACACCTCTGTTCACATAGTATGACTCTTACTTCCGTCCTTACGTTGCTTCTTACGTTGGCAACAAAATCATACTTTTCAGTCGAAAAACTAGTAACGTTAGTCACCGGGATTAATATGCACGCACATGTGGCAAATATTTGAATGAGTTTCTCATTAAAATTACATTGACATGACGATTCATAAAATGTATGTGTCATTTTGTTTGTACGTTACATGTTACCGTTATTCCTCTCTATACCATGCTATATATTTATATATAGTTCCCTCTTTATCTTTCACAATCCCATATACGTAGGCACAGAAACACAAAGTAACATATATCTGAGATGAACACACACAATGTAAGTTTCATGTGCTTTACTCGGTTTTTATTATAACGTGTCTACATCTTCTTACATCCTCTTTATTCAAGGTGGATTTTAGTTCTCCTTGTCTCCATAAGTAGCTCCAATGGTTTACAATGTTTTGTGTTTTAGAGCTCGTGCAAATGCTGGTTCAAAGTGCGCAATATTACATTTTCCGTTCACTTGGATTTTGATCAAATATTGACTTAGAGTCAAGCTAGACATGCTAGGTGGCCAGCAAATGGTCTAATGTTTAATGGATAATAGATTTTGCGCCTTCCCCGCACGTCCTAGCATTTTAGAACACGCTCTCTTGATATCTCTTCAAAAACAAGATCGAAACACTTAGCTATCAACATCATGATGTCGGAAAAAGAACGTGAGTGGTGTGTTTGACTAGATCAATGAAAGAAACGAGACAGATTTAGCATACATTTGTTGCATCGAGGCTCAGTAGTTTCCATGTTCCTTCATTGTTCAATTATTGAAGCGGTTTAAAGCTGCTGTTCATCACAATTTATACCAAATATAGTTAAACGAGTGCTGCAAATTGCCGTTAACATCAATGATATTCCCGCAGGCCTTTCCTTTTTATTCAAATGCACCGCATCCCAATAGGGTAACTTTGGAGAAGAGATTTTCTCTCGTAGTTCGCTTTTAGTAACTAATTTCTCTGATTCTCGTGGTACTTCTACCTAGATGGCAAGAGAGGAAATTTAAGTAGCTATTAGAATCCATTTGTATCATTTCACCCAGAGGTGATATACAGTAACTACTAAAATGGGAATCATGAGTTGTTATTTGCCCCTTTAAATACATATGCCAATGGAAAGGGGTACAATCCACTAGCTCTCTCTCTCTCTCTCTCTCTCTCTCTCTCTCTCTCACACACACACACAAAACCAAGTACACACGAGCACGCACACACACACAAACACCTACACACAAGGCACGCAAGATAATTATCTAACAATATAATGTACATGACGGATGTATCCAGTGTGTTGCAAGTTTTAAAGGTATTTGTTTCTAAGCTAAACATAAACCATTTTATGAAAGATTTGTAAATATGCATATTAGTGTTAAATGAATATATGTATATAAGCATCAGGAAGGAATAATCGTTCATAAAATGTATAAGAGGAGGTACAATTAAGAGGGGTGAGAGAGAGAATGAGAGAAGGGGAAGGAACTGATCGACAAATATGAGAGGAACATAAAAGGATGGTGCAATATCGTTGCTATCGTTTTTAAGTAAAAACAAAAATAACAGAGCTGCACGTGGCACATCGGACGGCACTGATGTCAACAAGTAAGATGAGAAATATTGAAAGCAAAGCTTGTTCTCGCTAGTTCTCTTCATATGCTTTTGGAGCGAGTGTATGGCGGGACAGCATACGGCCGGACAGCCGGTCTGGACAGCGTAATTTCCGATCGACACCAGATGCAGTGAGACTCCTTGATCCCGAACGATTGGAGAAAGACGTGAGTGGAAATCAATAACTACGGAACCGCGAACCTAAGCGTGTGATTTTAAAGGGTAGCAAACCCTCAATCCATGAAAAATAAATCTGACTCCGCTAGGAAGAGCTGAAGATGAAAAACACATCAACAACAAAACGCAAAATTATATGTTTTGATTTGAGGAGCGTCGCTTTGTATATCGCGACACATTGATCAATCACTTTGTATAAAAAGGGGGAAAGCTAACAAGTATACTAAGAAAGCAATTCATGTTGGCATCTTGTATGTCTGTTTAACATAATACCTACATCTAGTACCGTTCATATGTTCCGTGTGGAAGACTCATTAGTAAACATTACTGTAATCTCGAAATATTAATTCGGCAGAATGATGAAGCTCTGTCTCGAATGAATATCGTCCACAGCAAAAAGGAGAATAGTAATACATTTCATCATCTAAAGAACCAAATTAGAACCCACTCTTCATGATCAGGATCTAGGACTTATGGTCTAAATGTCCCCCAAATCTGAACTTCTGCGGTTTGTTTATCTGTGTTACTTGCTCAACATGATCGAACTGTTTTGTCCCCTTTAATCGCGACCCGATAGCTGGTCGGAGTATAATCCATTTTGATTATGTATTCACCGTTACAACTCATCTCTACGTAGGTGGTTGTTAGTCTACCACGCGTTTCTGATTATGCTAATTGTGTCTCTAACCTATTTTGTTGCTATGGCTACGAAATTTGAAAAATACCAGAGGTAGGTTGAAAAGAATATATCATTAGGTAAGTTTACTGCGTTTCAGCTGAAGACGCTGGAACAAATCGCGAGAACAGACGCTATATGGCACATTTGTAACAATAGCACGTTGTAAAATATGGCATCACACAAGTGATAGAACTGAATGTGTGCGGTTTGGAATATAAACGACAAGATGAAAAGTATGCACTGTATCTGGAAGCACCTCGCATCCACGGCATTTTTGTTTATACAAATTATCGTCAATCATACTTCGCAGTCCATGTAATTTTTCCGTTCTGTCACTCTTTACATTTCTTTCATTGATTCAAGCAGCAAATCGCATACTGCAACATATGCAATATTTTGTCATGCTAATTTACAATGTGCATTTATTTTGTCACGTTTAATGTGTGAATCACAGATGGGAAACTGAATAAACCTAGGGGTAAGCCATATCATAATGTGTTTTGTTTTTATTGTTTTGTTTTATTCTTTTCTCTCGAATGTACAAGTACAATGTATGCCTTTTCGTCAGATAAACCTAAGAATAGTATGCTAATATAGTTGGCCATTTTCAAAACACTAAAAAAAAATCATATATTCAAAACGTGTTTAGCAGAGTATATTATATAAACCTTAATGTGTGTAGCATGGTTGGAACAATAGATTTTTAAAAATCGCGACGGGTAGTAATATATATGGTAATATGAGATAGTTCGTATTCTTAACGATTGCCACGATCATCCATTGAAGGTTTCCTTATAATCTTAAAGGAATTGTTGCATTCAGAACTAATCTGATTGATTTATATATTACCCTCGTTAAATGGGGATGCTGGCGTATTCTTCTCTCAAAACCATTTGATCATTTATATAATTGCATGTAGACAAAATACGTAACAGTCGTTTTATAAGCCACCTTGATAGAAAGACCAAAATTTCTGTTTGCCTTAGAATCATAGTTGTCAAAATCATAGTTGTCACTAAAACCTTTGTTGAAATGACATGTCCACAAAAGTCGCCTGCTTAAAAAGACAGTCACTAATATCTCCATTGACAATGAGCGGTCTTAATAAACAGGTTTCACCGTTTCTACACACGGAAAGGTTAGGCAATCGATTCATCAATCTGTCATTCTCTCATGTTGTGGGTAACCTCCCAGACGCGACAGTTGATCGATCTGGGACGGTCTGTAACACCTGATCATTACCCCGAAGCATCGAGTCACAAATTGGCTCACGATTCGTTTACATCGATCCATCATAACATCTTCCTTTAGAAACTCGAGACGATTCTAGCTCGTAAAGTGATCACTACGATGAAACATGAATCTCAACAAGGAAGGTTAGAATCCGCCACTTTTTGAGTACAATTGAGCGCAAATGGCACAATAACCATACGTCAAATACTAGTCATTATGGTGTATGTGTAGATTTGTATACATCCCGAATACTTTTGATTCATTCATCATTTTCGTTGTCACAAGCCAAGCAAATGTCAAGTGGTACATGTGCTGCGAGAATAAACGTTAACCTTTCATGGCTTCATGGAGCCGAGCAACAATAAAAGCGGGTTTCATAAATGCTAGATATTGTTTCTCAGGTATTGTTTGATTACTTGACAGAAAAAAAGCAATGCTAATCATGTCTTTGGAAACATTTTGCTATCATTCCCTGACATTTTCCCTTACCACAGAACAGCCCTGTAATAAACCCATTTCAAAGTTCGCGCAGAAAGAGGTGAACGATTACTTTTACACGAAAAGTTAAAACTATTTCTGTGCCACATGAAATGATTATATACACGATTGCATGTAATTACCTGTGGGAAAAGGTAACATGTCGCACACAAAGAGTTAGAGGGATTATAGGAAATTGGACATACCCGTTTGACGAAACTTGTGTCGGTGATGGGTGAGGAGAAGCCGTCATTGCTTAATTCCCATCTAGGTCTCTGCTGGCTGTTACCCCCGGGCCATCTCGGGGAGGCGATCACCAGCAGCGCGCTCGTCAGAACCACGGAGCTGGTCAGAATCCAGGTATAGTACCGCATATTGCTAGAAGAAAAAAAGGAGTAGAGGCGGGAAAAGGACGCACCCAAGGTGAAAGCTGTCACCTCGTTTTTGTGTTTTTTGTGGGATCCACTCAGGAGTTGGTTTCTATCCAGTATCTGTTTTCCGTGAGAATAAATACGCTTGGCGGGAGTCCGCTAAATTTCAGCGAGAGGAGTTGGCGGTGATGCTGTCCGAATCGTTGGAGTCTTTTCCCGAAGTTTCTGCGCGGGCGTGAAAAAATATGAAAGAGGAGAGCGAGTCGAAGGTGGAGAAGTTTTTCACGGTGGCGCCTTTTTGTTCGTCTTCGACATGTATGGATGTTTCAATGGGAACGCGGAGAAAGGGCGCGAATAGCACACCGATCCACGCAGCAGTGTTTGAAGGCGTACAGTGCTAGAGTGTCTACCGATCGCTGAACAGCGCCGGCAAATATCACCATACGTCGTGTGTTCGGCGGAACCGCTCTCTCTCTCTCTCTCTCTCTCTCCCTCTCTCTCTCTCTGTCTCTCTGTCTCCCTCTTTCGTTCTTTCTCTCTCCTGTTCGTGGCTTCCTTTCCAGCCTCCTCCTTTCACTAGGAATGTGTGGTTTAGTTTGCCCCCGTGCTGCTATTGTCGTCGATTGAGTTGAAAGCAAATCGTACGTTCGATTCGTGGATGCCGACCAACTACAGTGGAAGAAAAATGTGTCCTCAGGATTACGTTTCGTTTCGTGATGTGGGAGCAACTAAATAGTGTGTGAATCTACTTACGACGATAAAAGCGATATAATTTACACAATACAAGATGGTTGAAAGTGCACTTTGATCTAGAGCGGGTACCAAGTAGAGATGTCGGTTAGTTGATCGATTAATGAATATTCTCAGTACTTTTTGCCACCTGTGTTTTCACTTTCCTGATATTCTTGATGACAAACTGGAGATTCCTTCCCTGACAACCGCTACCAGAACTCTTCTCATTTTCAGATGGCTTCTACCACACGTCGTCTTTTAAATTCATCACCTATCTTCCTTTTTCATCATGAACTTTGCGATGCAGATATTTCCTTCAACGTGAGCAAAGTGAAGAAAGGGGAAAAAACTGCTTCTTCCTTCAAAATGTTTCCCATTGGCCGCAATATATGGGGTACGTCAGATTCACATTCGTTGCCATGGTGAGGTGCTAGTGTCGTCACACAGTGGGCGGGGCTTGTCAGATAAATTGGTATCAAGATACGGAGTTGAAGTTTGAACGAGTGTGGGCTGAACATGGAGGGATAATACAAATATTACTTTACTCTACTCATAGGAGCGATAGAAAATGGGGTTTAAACAAGCAATGACTAATCGCTACATATTAATAGTTTGAATCGTCCAGATGCTAAGTCCTACCATGCCAAACACCTGATATAGTTCGAGAGCATTACTGAGTGTCACTTGATTACCATGCCACATACATATACAGATGTAAAAGTTAGGAGTGTATGCAGGAAGTAAAAATATTTTTTTGCAATTGTAATTAAAAAAAAACAATACTTAATAAATTGAAAACGCTTCATTTGACTATCGTGTCAGATCGAACGAATGGTTAAAGAAAACAAATGTAATTACCAAAGTGATAAATAAAAGTGCTTATTTGATCAACTCAATTGTTTTTCTTGCGAAAAAAAAACATACCGGAAAAACATTTATTGCATAAAAATGTGCACCGTCGATTTCGTTGATAACAGACAGGGAAAACGAATTGCCATCACATACTTAACTTGTTTATCTTAACTTCAAGTTATTAGATACATAATTATGTATGCAATAATTGTTTGTTTAACATTAAATTAGCTAAAACAATAAATGTAGTCCTAATACAAAAATTATTTGGAATTTTGAATTGGACAGACAGCAAATCAGATACCAACATTGTTTAAGACGTAGCTTCCAATTCAAAACATACTTGTATGACAGGGAGATACATACTATTAATCTGAGTTGGAAATTTCTGTTGGGCAATATAATAGTTTGTACGCATTTAAGGCCTATTCCGACAAGACTTGTTATCTCTGCTTCGCTATTTAAGTGGCGTAACCCATTATAATGGATTGGTCTTCGGAACTATAATTCCATTTGAAATCTTTTAATGGAATAAATGCCCAAAATGAATAATTCATTTTATTTTGGACCATATCCCTGTAGTCGTTCTGTTGTTTTTCGTCTCATTATTCTTAGACTATAACTGATGAATCCCTTACGAATGTCATATCATGCTGGGAGATTTATCTTAGGAGCCTAAATTTCCTTTCACCGTGTAGGACATAAATAACATAAACGGACAGTAAAAGTAAAAGTGTTAACAATCCCTTTTAATTATAAAATTCCTGCCAACTTCCTGTCATTCAAATAGTACAAGTCATGATAAGCACACTTCAATATTCCAATGTTCTGCTTCCTTTTTTATGTATGTATGTATAACAATATAAAGTGTACTATATACATATCTATGTATGTATATCTATATATATATATATATATTTATATATCATATATATACATTTATTTTATATGTTTGGATGTAAAACAACATCAAGATATGTTAGCGTCCTTTTTCTTTTGTCGCACCCTGGCCGCTGATGACGAGTGTGACCACTCACCTGTTTCTCTTGCCTGCTAACGCATTTTATGAACTGTCGGACATTATACTCCTGCCAATTTTGCCAAATATATATATATAGAGAGAGAGAGAGAGAGAGGGAGCGAGAGAAAGATGTATATATATATTTATATATATATATATGTATATATATGTGTGTCTGTGTCTGTGTCTGTGTGTGCGGTTGTGTGTGTGGGAATACAGAGACAGATATAATTGTAATATTTACATCAATCTTAGGTCTTACTCATTTTTGTGTTCGCGCATTAAGATGCTGATCAACAACGACATATTGACACTCCGCATATCTATTTCTGGCTCACGTGGGAGCATGCTAATAGGGGATTGTAAGCCTGAGACCCAATTAGAATAGCAGATACTACTTGAAAATTCAAATCAGAAGCTATTCCTTGCTATGATGTGATGTCATCGAGCAGGCGGAAGTGAGTACATAAACAGCTTGAAATGGTGGTTACAGCTCGATATTCCGAAGGTTCGTTTATTCGGATGGTTCGTTATTCCGAAGGCTCGTAATTCCGAATAACGAACCTTCGGAATAACGAGTGCTTCCCGAAATGGTGTTGAGGAAATAAAGTTTGAAAAAAAAACGATAGGAAGCTAGTGTTTTTTTACCAAAATATCCATTATGGAATACTCTTTTTGTGTTTCTGCTTTTATTTACCATTATTGTATTTCCTGGGTAGAATTGTGAAATCTGTTTCTGGTTTTTGTAGTTGGAAAAACCTAAACTCTTGATGTACCACCTGTGCATTTTGCTACGAGTAGAACTTTACAAAAAAATGTCCATTTAGAGCAGCATTTTAAGCCTGTCCCACAAAGGGCTGTAATAGTAATGTTAAGACTTCTGTTAATATTTTAATCGTGCTTTTACGTAGATTGTCACAATCATTTATTATCTTTTTTTATAGTAACCACACAAATATGCACCAATATGCGTTCATCCTGCATCTAAGTAAAGGATGAAATGTTGATTTAGTTTTTGTCAAGTAAATTTGTAAGATAAAACAATATTTGCATATCTCAGTTTAAAGGTTAAATGTATCCGTAATAAGGATGAAAAGATATTGGTGTGTTTGAACAAATATGATAGATACTTACGAACATGATTACAATCTTAACAAGAATATTCCGTCAACCATTCGACTTTGTTTTTAATCACTGCGTAAGCCGGAAGTTTTTATGTTTTCAATATGTTCACCTCGTTCTTACAAACCTTCCTGTTTTTGTATGAATGTTCGCATACTCCCTGCTCGTTATTCCTATGGCTAGTCTTACCGACTGCTCAACTGTTTGAAAATGAAATTGGATCCGTTCTCGCGAGAGAAAAAAACATACTACGCAGTATTAATTACTTAAAGGCATCTTCTTCAATTTCTGAATAATAAACCCGACTTCATTCTCTTATTAATTAGCTCTACTTAATTTCTAGATTTACAAGCCCGATTAACACAGTGTGTGTTTTTCCGAACGACGACCCTTTAGAATAACAAGTGTTTGTAATGACAAGGATCCCTCCTTCTTTGTAACAACTGGCATTACTAACATGATACTCGAAAATTAGGGTGTGATTGTAAGAAATACCGGAACAAGGGAAATATATAGAACTGAAAACATACAACCTACTTCATGCATCATAAATCAGTATTTTATGTGTTTGAAGGATCCCCCTCACTGTCGTGTACAAATACTTGATTGTGTTAATGTTCATTCGTACACGTGTGACTGAACAAAGAGGAAAATACATAGTTTCGTTGTCATAGTAATTGGTGCGTTAAAGCACAATTGAAACAGACATTATAAGCCTAGGGGAAATATGCTTCCTTATGCATGACGTCGTGTTTGTTTGTTTTACTAACAAACGCGTTAATGAACTTTGATTCATGTGTTTGACAGTTCAATTGAACTCGGTCACCACAGTTATTACAATTAGTACTTCACTACACTTAACATATATTTGATATTTTCCTTTTAGTAAAAACAAAATCCGTTCTGAAATTCGAACTCTTGATGTTCTGCACATTGTTCGTCGATAATGACATGCTGAAATTGGCGAAATACTCTCGACATGTTATACATGTTACACATTGCTGGAGAGATTGGTAAATGACTTTAGAAGGACATAAATGACGTGTGTTGCACAACAAATTGTCGCCCCGTGCAAAAACTGTCGCCGGCGACAATTTGTACAAAATTTTACAAAACCTGACACCACAAATTGTCGCCTCCTGCACAAATTGTCGCCGGTGACAATTTGTGCTGCAGATAAATGACGTGGGTGTCGTCTGTCTCATGTAAAAGTGTTCCTATTCCTAGTGAACCCGGGTCCATGGGTTTCTTTATTTGTGTGGAACAAAAAAAAAAAGAAAACCGAATAAATAGAACACGTTTGGAAAAGAAGAATGAGATGAAAGAAGGAAACGTGAAGGTGAAGGAAAAACAGAAATGAGAAAAATAAACCGTTTAAATGTATCGTAAACAATAAGCAGTTATCCAATAAAGAAACGGCTGGTAAATATGTTTGTCTGCTATTGATTCTTATCAGTACTTATCTCTCCGCAGCTCAGTAAGTATTTTCTCAATTATCACACCCATTAAGACTGTTACGACCTTTAAAAATAATGCATGTCATATCGTTAAAACAGAGTGTGATATCGTTAAGGCAGGCCACGACGATCAGCATTCGATCATTTCGCTGTTCTCGTAACAGTCACGAGGACGTAATGATCTCCCATTATAGACAGATGATAATTCAATATATTCGAAATGCAATTGCCATCCTCGCACACTATGTCTCCATTGATGCGCATCTGCCCACGTGAAGATAAGTATCTTGTAGAATTACACGCTTTTCCTCTCCCACGCATAGTGTGTAGAAAGGTCACCAGAATAATGCTGATATATAGTTGCATATATTAAAATAAAACGGATGAAAATCCGGACATCATTAAGATTATAATATAAATCATGTCCATAGATCTCCAAAAAAAAAAATAAACAGTAGGGGAAATGAACAGAAGGATCCAGTTAGCTTGGGCAATATTTGGCAAGCCTAACTTTATCTTTCGTGATGAGAAGCTCCCTCTTTCTCTCAAGAAACAGATTTTCAACCAGCGCATCATACCTGTACTCTCTTATGGAGCAGAAACATGCAGCACAACTAAGAGACTGGAGAAAAAACTTGAGAGTAACTGAAAGGCCTATGGAAGGAATTCTGATTGGCGTTACAACATGTACAAAGAGGGACAAAGTTAGAAAGCAGGATTTGAGGAAGAAAACCAAAGTACGGGAAGAAGTACAAGAAATTAAATCGAAGAAATGGAGGTGGGCTGGTCATCTGACCAGGAGGAAAGATGATAGATGGACATATAAATTAACCATCTGGACCCCAGAGCTAATTGAGCCATATATATATATATATATATATTCATATATATGTATTTATATATATATATATATATATATATATATATATATAAGAACAGTTTGTGGACGATATACATGTATTGTTCACTTTACATCCTATAAAAAGTCTTATATCATTTGGACACCTGTGCGACAGAAGTATCCAGTGGATTAACAACCGGTAAAGAATAGGAATAAATACGACATTCCATGATATCAGATAGGCCTACATGACAATGCTCGATACGTTGTTATATTACATTACGAGACAGGAATATATTGTACGAAAAAAAAAAGAATTTCACGTTATTTTTCAAGAATAATCTAGCAAACACTAGACATGGAGCAAGGTTGCAAGCAAAAACATGAGAGTGAAATTCATCATTGTTTCCGCCAAGCACACCTAAGGCGTAACAGACAAGCCACGTAGGCTTGTCAGGTCAAAACGTGCACAAACACTTTATCAAATTTGATGGCAATTTCATGACATAAATGGTTACACAACGACCGAATGTAGTCATCAAATGTTAAATGAAGGAAAAATGAGTAACGTTTTGCTTTGTGTGATCGAAAATTTGGTGCTGAATCTAATTATTAGTGTGTAAAAACATTTCGATGCTGTGTCAATAGCTGAGGCATTTTCTTCAAGTTATAAAGAATGTGCTATAAGGTTTGATGGATACGTAGTATCAATGTTCGGTAGAGTATTTTAAGCATGAGTTCACGATGTCAGTATGTAACGCTTAATTTTTCAGATGACGGTTTTTTTTCCATTTATGTCACACGCGATGAAAACCGATGTGTTGCCCGAAAAGTAAATGTATTAAGAGAGTAATTTTCCTTGGATAATCACGTATCAAGCTTAACATTAAAGTGTATTTTGTAATGAGAGGTCAATTTACGTGCTTTATCATTAGACGTCATAGTGGTTAGGTTGATTGACAACATGCACAACGGATACATTCGTGTATTACCACTGCTTTTCTCTTAAGTTTCTATTCCGCAACTCTTATAGATTTTCTTTAGTTTATTGCATATTAAGGACATTTCCAAACATGTATCCTGATCTCTGTTACTCAAAATGGTCCTGTATGATTATTTGAATTGTTTGTCTTTTTGTTCATATTTACATGTCAGCCCCATTTGAATAATTTCATACACACGGAAATATAATGATTATTGATATAAAAAATTAAAAGAAAAACATCTACTAAAGGCAAATCATGCACCATTACAATCTAGAATGTATAAATATATATACACACACACACACACACATATATATATATATATATATATATAAAGAGAGAGAGAGAGAGAGAGGGGGGGGGAGAGAGAGAGAGAGAGAGAGAGAGGGGGGAGAGAGGGAGAAGGGAGAGAGAGGGATAGAGAGAGGGGGAGAGAGTGGGGAAGGGGGGAGAGAGAGAGGGGGAGAGAGGGGAGGGGGGTGAGAGAGAGAGAGAGAGAGAGAGAGAGAGAGAGAGAGAGAGTGGAAAAAGCGATAAGCAGCTCAAGAAATGTGGCAGTGGTGGGGATGCTTCAATGAAAAACTAGTGTTGAAAACAATGGAAATTCCATTATCTCCTTCTGGGAAATGTTTTTTGCAGGTCTCCCTCTTGGGGTGTGAGGGCTGGCTTTTGAATCAGCAGATAAACAGTATCAGGTCTGGTGACGGGGTACCATCGTAGCAAGTCATGCGTGTCGTCATGCATAACAGCCCTTCCGGTGTATTGTCTATATGTTAAACTCTTGTCATCTGATTTTAAGTACGATTTACACTACCAATTCAATTTCTAAGACAATAACTCATACTGGCAACATACTCATTGTTATTTAACTGTATGAAAAATGAAGAATAATGTTATTCTCATAATGACTTCTTGTTAACGATGTGATAAGCTTAAAGATGTGCTTACGTAGGCAATATTAAGAAATCGTCGTCCATTCCAAGTATACATGTATTAAAAAAGAGAGAATTACATAGAAGTATGATATTCTTCATACTTCTCTGAGTAGACGTATTATACATGGTGTTCCAGTGGATCATGCAACATTGCATAACATTTTATTTTGTCTGCAAAATAGACAAAAGTATTTAGCATCTCGATTGGCATTCCATTTTTCTCCTATTTTAGTGAAAACGGAAATTTTAAAATATGAAGGTGTCTCCTTCCTCAGTATTTTCGTACCAGATATCAAACTGATATCCGTTTTACAGTAGATAACTGACAAACACACAGAGCATTGTATCCACCCCGCTGATATCATAATTGTTGAGCGCACTTTCTACCCTGTAAGAGTGGCTTTTCCAGTGGAAGAGCCACAACGGAATTGACAAGACGTCCGATAGATTTCCATACAGAGAGATAATCGATTCCTGGAAACGTTTTAGATATTTTGGTTCGAAATGGAATTGGTGGAGACTCACTTACCCCCGTTTCTTATTTTGTGGGGATGCTGTCTTGTCGGATTTAGGACTAATGACGAAGCCGTGTCCGAAGAAAGCAGTCGTGCATACATTCTTTATTGAATGTACTCTTATGCGTGCGTTGACCGCCCATTACAATTTAGACACACGCCTTCTCAGACGTTTGCAAGCAGGTATACACACATCCACGGTTACTCATGATGATAAAGAAACGTGCACCCTGCGCGCAAAAACGATACACGCACACAAAAGCACACATTTCCGCACACACGCCAACTAACACACACGCACACACAGCCATGCGCATACACAATATACACATGTACATTTATTTTGATGTGTATTATATAGTCCGTTCTAATACAAGGCATTTGTTTAGTTAAAAAATGTATGGAGTATACGTGTATACCAATTAATAAGTTTTGTATACTATACATCGAAAAATGGGAAGCGTAAGTACCCTTCGCAGCAATGAGCGCACACATAAACATATCCACAAAATAGAACACAAAAATATGACAAATTCATAATCACATTTGTGTAAAACGACATTTAGCATCGCTGCGATCATTACCTTTATCGTCCTACTAACGCGCAAATCCCGGACAACACACCTGTACGAGTTTTGATTACGTCACGTCGAGACAACTATTGAACCGTTCATCAAAGGAGTAACATTTGGCGGGAAATGAATGTTATAAATCCCCGTGCACCATGCTTACCAGTTCGACATGTCCACAGATACCTAACGCTTTGTCACTTGTACTATTTGCTGCAGATAGTTCAGGAACTGCTTACGACAGTCGTCAAAGAATAAAGCCTAGAAAAAGTTGTTGGTCATTTCAAAATTACCGCCGTGAACAAGCACGAAACTCGTGTCTACCCCTGACCCTCCCTGGTCCGTCCCAAGTTCTTTAGACACTGGTACGTGATGGTATGGCATCTTATGTAACTTACCCACTTGTGTCACTTTACATTGACTGAGCTCTGTAGCATTGTATTTGATTGTAATGTGATGTATTTTGTTGTAACTTTCCTTTTCGTTCTTTGTTTGCTATTGTCTAAATTCATATATTTTTTTCACTATCAATATAATTCTTGGGTCCATCCTCTGAAAGATCACTTTTTCCTGGGTGCTACCCTATCAAGCAATATTGTTTGTGTATTTTTTACATGTTTGTCTTTTATTCATGTACATGCATATCAACTGTTTTTGTTTTTTGCTGTATATTACATTGAGTAAAATAAAGTTGTATTGAATTGACTGTGTGTACGCCTGATCGGTCGTTACTTCGCCAGAAAAAAGCGGCGTTACTGTATTTCCAATGTGTGTTCGCGAAAATTGTGTGTTAGCAAAAGGAAGAAAAGTTTTTTTTGTGTGTTTGTTTGATGACAGCATACAATTTAGCGTATACTATCGTGCATCATGAAAATGTGAAGTTTGTTTGTGTTCTTGAAATGCTACAAAAGGAATGCACAACTTCGTAGAGTCTACTTAAACAAAGATGAAAATATGGAATTTTTGTTGTTTATATGTTGTTCGGAGGGAGGGGGTTTATACTCACTTTTGTCTCAAACAGAAATGAATTATAAGAAAGATGTTCTTAAAAGAACGCAAATAGGGGATGATTTTGAATAATGGAGCGATCATGAATTGCGCTTTAGAATATTAAGTGACATTGGTGTGCCATAGTGTACATGTGCAAATTTTAGGGTGGATAGTACTAACTTACAGAAAACAAGTGAAAAGAACCACTATCACAAAACAACTATTACTACCATAAAATACTACACTCTTTGTTAAGGATAGCACTTGATACACTCAAGCTGCTATTGAATAGTCATGACACTTCTCCCTCTTCGTGTCACGTGGACTTGACGCCCGTTTAGATTCATCTCTTTATTTCGGAAAACGCGCTGCTTTGCATTGCAAATAAATACCACTACCACCATATCGCCTATTCGACAAGCTATACCTCTATCAAATGGAAGAAAAGTGGCTGCTCCGTTACCATAACGACGCGATTCAAATTGATTTTATTTCGATGGAAACGAACCAACTTGAAGAATGAAATTGGAGTGAAAGAAGAAAGAGTGGGAAGGACGAAGGGAAATATATTCTCGCTGCAGTGATAGAGCCGTTTGCTTGAGGGGGTAAATATGAAATTTTCATCAGATTCGCATTCGCCCCGTCTTTAAATTGATAATGACTTGTTTCTTTGTTTTGTAATGACATTCTGCTTCACGTGGTGCGGACACGGTATGGTACATGTATGTGATGTGAGGTCATATCTTCTGTCCTTTGCCATATATTTGGAACGCGGTTCAAAATTTGCGGTATGCTTTTGAGTATGAGCGTGTATATTACTGATATACTGATGAACAACGCTCGAAATACATTTTGACAACACACACACAGATATAAAGAGAATACAAACGCATCAATATATATGTCTTCGATATATACTTAATTGTATACATATATCATGCTTTTAATAATATATTCAGACATATTTTTTAAATAAAGCTGCAATGTCGACAAAAGATGCGATTGATATTGATAAATTGTGTTTAATTGATTTAAAAAATGTATTGTATATTTAGCATGATTTAGAATCTGCCCTTTACATCTCCTAACAGACATGATACTAATGATGATAGTTCTTCCTAGGTCCGTTTCCCGGACCATTTTTATTGCTCAGTATTTCAATGTACAGATATAGAGTAAATAAGCTTAGAAATAAGTTTAACACACGGTACCCTATCTATTCCCTTCACTGGGAGCGGAAGATGAGATCCGTGTTTCTTACATGATACCCATAGCTGTATTCTGCCCTACTCTGACAAAAGGAAGCAACTAACAAAAGAGACTCTGTTTTTCGTTCATTTACAGGATGGAGCACGCTATCCTTACTACTGGGTGTATGCCTAACATTTATTTGTAAATTGGAATTACCCCAGAAACCCCTTTCACTGAAATATAGCCGAATTGTCCCTACGGTGGACTACTTATGAATATTATTGAGTCAGATGAAATGAGACTCTTTCGGTATTTGTTTCCATGTTGCCGTGTCCCGTGAACTAGAAATAGCTTGCGTGGTTAAGTCGCTGCCCGGTAAGCAGTAGATTGTAGGTTCAAATCCCGTCTGGCTCCAAGATTTTTGCTTGACTTGTTTTTCGTTCATTTACAGGATGGAGCACGCTATCCTTACTACTGGGTGTATGACTAAAATTTCTTTGTAAATTGAAATTACCCCATAAAGCCCCTTTCACTAGAAGTGACTTTTCTTGTAAATGAGCAAAATATGTCCGTCACTTTCATTAGCATCATTGCAATACCACATCATGTTAGATTGAATGGCCGTTGGTATTTCATGCAGTCACTTAGGTCACTTAAAGGGCCCCTGTCATCAAAATCCACGTTTACCTCTGTTAATGCAACTTAATATGTATATATAACAAAATCACTAACTGTTCGATGGAAATATGTGTCCTATATTTTAAAATAATTTTTCTATATTTTTTTTTATCAGCACTGATAAGCCCCGCCTTTACTACACATTTCGATAAAAAATAATGCTCGAAAGAAATGGTTATTGCAATCTCCATAGACAAGTGGTATTTTAATACAGGTGGTCTCGCTAAAGCAGGTTCACTGTACGTGTGTATACTTGTGTACGTGTATTCCGCTGTGTTCCTATCAACCATTTGAGGTGGAATGCATGGTGAGGCATACTGTCATGACTGTATTTGTTCACCCATACCCCCAGGCTCTAGCATGGCGACAAAGAACCTTGCATTCTCAGAATACCAGTAGCCACGAATAGATCAGGAGATCAAGAGAAAGGGCAACTCAACTTTGAATGAATCCTGAAATGAATGCCACTTCCACGGTCTTCTGGCAGGTACCAACGGCTATCGATTGTATCCATATTTCTACCGCTGTTACAGGTATATTATTCATTCGTAACATGTTATCTTATTATCTGTGGAATCAATTTCGGTGAATCTCTGGTCTTGTATGCTCTCAAATATTAATCACGGACATTTCTTCTCTGTTCAGTTTTCTTTTCTGTAGATCTATTTTTTCTATTCTCACTACTCTGTTACTTCAAAACATCGCGTCTTTTATCGTATATTCGTTTGAAAAAGAAGTGAGGAATTTTCATCGATGTATTCAAAAAAGAACATAGGCTTCAATTATGCAAAGTCATTAGCGACAGTTGTTTCTTTAAATGTTTCCAAGTTACAAAAAAGCAATGGAAATAAAGTCTATTTCTTCAAAATACATCAATATGCATGGTTGAGATACTTATCTGTGTGAAACCTGATTAAATACACAAACAATAAGGTATGAAAACAAAAAATCACACACACATACCGGAATCATATGATTTGTAATGCAAATCCCGGGTTTGAGAAGTGAAGTTTAAAGAAGGGGAATAGGGTTTTATAAAAAGTTAACTTTTCCACATTTCCATCGACAAAACAAACTCTTCAATTATTCTTACACACCGCTCCGTGAACAACCTATCCGAATGCCTATGATGTTAGGCATGAAGGGGTCATTCTCATCTTATTGCAGCAAAATAATGTTATGAATTATTTTGGATCTTGGAAACGAATCGGATTATCATAACAAGCTACAGTACCTGCTTAAAGATGGCCCGTCCCTTTTACAAACATCTGCAAACTTCATAAAAGTTTGCCCATATTTAGCACGTATCTTTGGGGTACCAACTGTGATATTTTAAGTTCAGAGGGACTATAACTTCCGTAGAATAAATGAAAATCTAACTCGTTTTCACTATTGACTATTTTCGTGGTACGAAAAAAGAAAGCTCGATCAATTATCGAAGTTTATTTCCTCAAAACCGAATATTATGCTTTGTCGATTCCAGGGAAAGGTTATATAACCATTCTCTCTCATTCTCTCTCTCTCTCTCTCTCTCTCTCTCTCTCTCTCTCTCTCAGATGATGATAAAGTCAGGGAACTTTCAGAATTTAGTCTCCAAAAGGGATGGGCTACATTTAATGTCCACCTTCGCAGTGACTCGTAATGTAAATAACATTCCACTGTCTTTAACATTGAAGCTGTAACTTGCTGTATAACAACCAAACTGACACGGTATGGCTTTGCGTCCATCTTCTCTGAAATAGACCTGTTGGAATGCAAATGTACTTGTATATTTAACATACCACACATTGATTTGAAAAGGTGTTTATAGCTGAATGATATGGCAAGGCCATCGGTCGACGTGCATTTTTAAGTGTGCGCAACATTCCGATGTTGACCTGACAGGTTGCTTAAGAATAGCGATATTTTCCCTGCCACTGCCAATACCTATCACGTTACATAGAAAATGAGGACTTTGTGGCATGACAAGCAAAACTAATTTAGATGATGCGTGGATTCGTTCATCAAAACTTTGGCGCCGCACTTGGTCAGTCATTAGGAAGCGTGTCTGGGATGAGCGCCGGATATGTGCAATATCTGATTGGTCACCCCAACACACACACACGCACACACATACACACACATACACACACACACACTTACAAACACACATACACACACACTCTCAAACACGCATGAACACACTTTTTTTTTTTTTTTTTTTAATGATCTTTATTCTGATTCCATAATAATACAAATTAAATTCATATAATCAGTTCTAATATATTAACACAAATTAAACAAAACCATCATGCAGCTTATATATATATATATGCATTTGTAAGTACAAATTAATTACAATAAAATAGCTGAAAATATTAAATATAATTACTCTATTGTTATAATCATGTAACGATGTTTAATCAAATAAACTGAACGAATAGCTTCCGGAATCAAGTTTTAAATAAACAAGTCCACTAATCCCCCAACCTATAATACACCCCTAAAATTAGTCCTAACCATTCCTAACCCCCATCTGGACAGCCCCCCCCCCCTAACACCAACCCCACCATATATAAAAGTCGACCCCCTCCCCCTCCCCTTCCCCTCCCCCTCCCGACACCCTCACACACACATACTCACAAACACAACCGCACACACACACACGCACGCATACACACTCATAAACAACCCTCCAATTTTCCCCAACCTAAGATTTATTTTTAGATTTCATTTTTTTTTAATTTCATTGTCCACATCAACAACAGATACTTAGTACATGTAGTAAGAGGCCATTTCATGATTGTCTTTCAGTACGTAATCATCTCATGGTAGCAAAGTAGTATTTCAATTTACAAAAGAGAGCTTACGAAGTTTTGTAAATATCAACTTCTGAATTGATAAAATGTTAGTAATCCATGTTTGACTAGAAAATGTGAAAAAGGGTGATAGAAGGAAGATTAGATGATAGACAGCGACTAGTACGTACTATGGTTCTTACACTCACTAGCATAATATACAGTTCCGTTATTATTCTTTAAATGAAAACGATCCTTACCCTCGAAGGCTTGATTAATTTTCATTCATTTATGTCCATGTATCATTTCGAGTACCTTAGCATGATCAGGGATGTGTTATGGAAGGATTTGAAACAACTTTCTTTCTATGAACCCATGCGTGGCACCGCCGAAAAAAATGCATGTGCTTTTCAGGTGTTTTAAGAATAGGATTGCGTAGCAACGATTTCTCAGATAGAACAAAAGAAATGTAGAGTCTTACTTCGCTAGTCCAGTTCTGTTGGATTGCATCAATACTTCTGTGAGGAAAAGAGATATCAGCGAACAAAACTAAACAGTTTTTTCTTCTAAAATATCTCAGTTGCACGCAAATGCACGCAAACTCTGTTAATGAAAATAAACAGCTTAAGATATAATTTTGATAATGCTTGAATCCCACATTTGCGGAAATCTGCGGAAAGTGAAGAAATTTGTTAATTGTGTAAGTAAGAATATTATCTTATATCTCCGTTTATGCATCATTCAACAATTATTTAGAAGAAAAACGAGTGCAGAATTTTTAGTGGTGTTGCCCGTAACTTTCTTCAAAATTGCACAAAAATGTGAAAAGAAACATAGATTCCAGAGACAAAACAGTGACTTATAGATATTGCTTTCCAAGTTGACAGCAGCTAAATGTCGGTGCCGCGCATGGGACATCAAAGCATTGTAGTGATTGTGGAATGGTTTTGACATTCATTAGCACGCTTTAGTATCCATACAGATGTTTGAATATATCATGTTCGAGTTGTTTCTCCTTCCTAACACATCCCTGATGTAAGCAACTACATTCAAATTGGTAGCATGTCCATTTCTTAAAGTATGTCGATCAGTCGTGCTGGTTCGAGCTACTGCATCACCCTTTTTTTTAAATTAGGTTGTGGGATGGTGGCTATAACCTACCTTTTTGTACTGTTTGCTGTCTCATTCTATTTTAAAAACACATCACATTATCTTTGAGGTTTTATAAGTAGCGGTACAGGGGTGGGTGGACATGGAGAGCAGTATGTATGTTAAAGTTTAAGATATAAACAGAATTTTGGTGGTTTTACTTACGCAAAATACATTGCTGCCTTCCTCGCCTTGGAAAATCTCCAGCGTTCTGCACATATCTCCCGCGTAAACCGCTAGTCATCCTCCACGTTTGAGTGGGTGGGCGTGGCCTACCGTAAGTGTGGCCTGGTTCTTTAACCACGCAATGCGGCCCTTTTGATGTAGGGTTGCGTCGCGCGGGAATATTGACATTTGATCATTTTATTGAAAGTCGACTTGCGCTATGAACATGATGCAGATGACCGGGATAGCTCTTCCGGGCACTTTTGACAATTACGGCGTGCCCGTCATTTTCAAGATGAGCCGCTATGTTCATGTAAGGGTCAAGACGTTATCACACATCTCCCTGCTTGAATAAGGGTGGAAGAGTAAGTAAGAAAAGTATGGAGGGGGGCTAATGGAGGAGCGAGAGAGGGGTTGAGAGGGCGGGGCGGAGACAAAGAGTAGAATAGAGAGAGACATGACCATTGGGGTAGGGAGGTAAAGGGGGAAATATACGTGTATGTAAAGAGGGTTCTATACTCAAATAAGATTATAGACAGGGGATAGAGAGAGAGTGTGTGTGAGTGCAGAAGGGCAGTGAGAAAAGGCCAGAGGGTGGGTCTGAAAGGATAAGAGGCATAATTCATTCATTGAAATATAACAACGCTCATCTCAGACCAGATCAGCTTATTCTTTCATCTTTTCGGATTAGAAAGTCAAAATCTCGTTTACTTTTTATTAAAAGTGACTTACCTCTTGTGTATTGCAGTAATTTGTTTTTGTGAAAAACTAGGGCAATGTCTAAAACGAAGAAACTACTAGGGATTAAGAGGCACGAACGCGGGGGCTGTTTTATAGGCCGAACAAATAGCGTAAACATCGGATGAAACTCCACCTCCACGCAATTATCTCATCATATCCGCGCATTGTCCGACGATAACTTGGTATTAGGTGTGAATACTGAGGCAGGTGCTAATGTGATTTAAAAGACGTAAATAATCACTTCTGAATTTCCTACCTCATATGCAGCAATTACAATCTATTCACTGTGCTTATATGTCATATCGTCGCATTGCATTGAGTTAAGTGGCAATGGCGTGGTGTAGTGGATCGTGCCTTTGACCCTCGGTCAGGAGGGCATGGGTTCGAACTCAGTAGCTGACATTTGTGTTTGTCAGTGTTTGTCAGCATACGTTGACGTTTGTCAGCATAACATCTTAATGCACATTACAGCTGTTCCGTACCTCGAATGATTCTGGTACTGGTAGGATCTTTTGATTTAGTGACTGGGGTGCCTTACTCTCATAAAAGGAAGCAATTGACAAATCACTCAAATCTGGGTTATTGATATTCTAAGATTGTACCCAGCATTTTCTACATACGGTCAAAATCTGGACACGAAATATTCAGATTGAATGATGATTGAATGATGTGGTGTTGCACTGATGCCATTGCAAGGGACATACACCTTCTGCTCATTTATAAGAAAAGTCACTTTTGTTTTATGATTCCTTTTGTCAGAATAGGGCAGAATAGATGCAGGGCCCTCATGATAGCCGGTGTTCTTACTAATAACACAACCCTGTGTAAACAAGACCATATTATTAGTGCTCTTTGTTTGTCGGGTTTATAAAGGTACAAACATTACACACAAAACTCAAATATAAACAACCTTTTCTGGCACACAGGCTTAATAGGGTGAATTTCAATTGAATTAAAGTGTCAGAACAATTTATTTGATGAACACATTCCGCTTCTGCTTTCGAAATGGATAATAATTATTCTCTTCTATTCGACCTTAGTTTTGATTGATTTTATTGAACAGTTGCCTAGCAACGGCAATGTGATCTCATAATGGACATGTTATTAAGTTCTTCAAGGCTCAAGGCATTTCAATCATGTATCTTCATTAGTTCGTTTCCGCGAGGTTAAAAGGATAGGCCTTCGTAACAACAACATTCAGTCCAATTTAATTTTTCGTCCATCAACATGTGATACTGGTAAATAGATTGACATTTTGATTAGTGCAGCAGTCAGTTTGTGAGCTATGTATGCAACGTAACACTGTCGATCTCCTAGGTTTTTATAAGGACCACTATCCATAACGTGTACCCCAAAGTGTGATTGTGCTTAATGAATAACGCCACCATCTTTCATTACTAAACGTTATTACTTAAAAATAATACATACTTGCTCTTTTTAATAGAGACAATTTTCAACTGAAAACATGTTTTAAAAAATCTAAAAGCTGCAAAATATTGTCTCCAAAGAATAAAATCCCATAGTGAAATTTTGAATTGTACTCACAGTTTTTACTTTGCTTGGGTAAGAAATATTCAACAAAATCAACCCAAAAAATTATATTCGGTCATCATGAAATCAAAACAAGTCAGTATCTCTCGCATTTCCTTTTTTTTTCAATAGATGGATAATAATTGTATGGCCCAGCCTTTATCATTAAGCCACAATGAAGCAAATTTCGTGAATGACTAAAACTGTACAATACAGAGAAATCACACTCGACGCCTGGCAATGATGGCAGTGATGTATTCTTCAGCGGGTAATTACTTGTGCGATCTATGTTCAAGGTCATGGGGTTCTCGGTCAGATATGAGGTGTGCAACTGCATTAGGCCGTATACGATTGTCCAGGGAAATGAAAAAAAAAGAAGGAAGGGAGTACATTGACATTTACCTGTCCTTTTTTCAAACGTCATCAGGTGCAATGATGACAACATAATAGTTTTCTCACTTTCTTTGATAGATAAGTTGTTTGCATCCGCCTCCCCCTCCCCCTCCTTCGTCCCCTCCCTCCTCATTCCACTCGCACTCCCTTACTGTATCCCATAATTGTCTTCTTTCATCTCATATTAGCCATGCTAAAATTACTTAATCATGTCATGCATTTTCCTAGACATGCATACATGGTAGTGTTGTCACGAAGTGCTTATTGTGAAGGTAATGACGACAAGCGTACACGAAATGTGATACTTTCTAGATTAAAATATCAGTTTTGGCGTGGCTTGACAAATTTATCGCGTTACTTTTGTGAAAGGGAAATATCTTCGGCAACTTTTCAATGAATATCATGCGGAACATTGTGAAATCGAGACTTATGTACTGTAACTTGATAACACATTTGGAGTCTTTTGGGTTTAATGTAACAAATCCTTCGTTTAAATCTTTAGGGATCCGTTTATAAGTATTACATGTTACAATTGCGTAAGCATCTAGGGTGAGTATATTTCCCCGAATTTTCATGTGCATAGTATTTTGTTTATGCGTCAAATCCAAACAAGAACATATCCAGAGAATCGGCGGCTTCGAACATGGGATATCAAAGAGCAAAGCTCACTAAAGAGTACAATGAATCTCCATTAATTAAACGTCTGATGGTACTCCCATGTAATTGAAATATCCTTGGTTTCACCACCATTTTTGCACTAATTTGAAAAACATGCCCCCTATAATGTATTCATATTCTAATTTGGCGGACGAAAATGCATGGAGATAATTTGGCTAATGGTTGGAAGTAGAACGCAAGCTACCTGCAGATTGGATATGAATCAAATTTGTTTATCACATAAAGCTGCAAGCATTTTGGAAACTAGGTCCTCGATAAATTAATTCTGCTCTAAGAACCTCGGGATGAGTGTTTAGGTTACAGCCGAACATTATCGTGTTGACAAGTTGAGCAGATGAGTGAAAGTTTGAGAAAATCGGATGAATAAAGAGGCGAGAAATTATTTATTTCGAAATCTCGAAAGTTGGTAGAACCATAGAAGGAATATTTTGCCGGTGGGCTATTTTTTGTACTATACAATCGACTTCACCATATTTTGTGAAGACTACATTTTCCATGTTTAGATTACATATATTTATCCGATTGACATGCAAGATTACATTGTTGAGATATGTGCAATCAGATCGCGCTGAGATGGAGACAAATTGCGACAAAAACAATGTTGACGGATTTTCAAAAAAAAAACATTACAACCTAATTCTTCTCATTTGTCTGATTTCCTTTAATTCTTAGTGTACCAGATGCATTGCTGCTCTATGAGATTTGTGTGTATTATAAGTGAACAAATATACACATGGCACACTGAGAGTTAAATGTAGGCTCACACAAAATCTATATTTTTAATGAGTTTACCTTCAAAGGGACAGTTCACCCTGAAATTAAGTTGGTTTCAATAAAAGCTGACACATTAAAGCTACAAATTAGTGAAGGTTTGATGAGTATCCGTTAAAGAGGTAAGAAAGTAAGGATTTTTTTAAAAATTCAATTTTGTGACGTCACGTGCGAGATGCTTTCCCATTTTAAATGATAAATTTAGTCTTTCAACGTGAATTTATTTATTTTGGGGGATGAGGTATCCTTTGTAAGGCCAGCCTTAATTTCCTTCTCAAGTAGCTGTTGCATGAACATACGACAATAACGATACTAAAAAAAGTGATGGTCATCGTTAAAATGACATCATATATATATTTATATATATATATATATATATATATATATACATTCGTAATAGCGCAATGTTTTTAACAGATATCTATTATTTGAATAAGATATTTTTTCGCTTTCTCTTTAGTTTGCGATATTCTTTTCTTATTTTAATATGCAGGTGTTTTGATATATAAATGTGCACAAATTGTATCTCAGCTTGTTCATCTTTTGGCCCTCTTTCTTTCCTCATGCTATATATTTGAATTCGTCTCTCTCTCTCTCTCTCTCTCTCTCTCTCTCTCTCTCTTGTCTATTTGTCTTCAGGGTAACATAGCAGCTGATTAATGTCGATGAATGAAGGACATAACACACAGACTGCACGTTATTACCTATACTCCTGTCAAGGGCATTGTATGATTGATAATCAAATAAAAATCCTGCCGCAGTGTAATCCCCAACTTGTTAATATTACTACTTATACACACATTAATGTTGTTACCACTACTGCTGCTGATATGACTTACCCTACCGCTGCAAGTAGTAAGAGCATTAATGTGTGTATAAATAGTAGTATTAGCAAGCTCGGAATAACACGGCAGCACAACCATACAGTGCCCTGAAACACTAAACGCAGTGGTTTTTTCGCGTTAGGCAGAGTGTCGTGCTGTATGGCGCCTTGTACGCAATTAAAACTTCTAATAAAGGATACCAATAGTGACATTGATAAGCACGTGAAGAAAATACATCATCCACACGTTAGAAAGTGTACTTCTTCAAGTGCACCATCAGAGTTTCCGTCTGCTTTATAATTCAATAAAACAACAGCATCTACGTCGACTGGGGTCGTTAATGTTCTGTGTACCATTGGTTTACGTTTGGCATCACTACCACACATTCATGTAGCCTCTTTAAGACCGGTTTATGATATGACATGGGTTAACACAACTCTGCGGAGGACATTGACCGAGAGTGTGGATCCAATCTGGTAATATCGAAGATACCGTGCACCTGTTAACCATCACCGGCCTATCAGAGACAACACCATCGCCATGGTAACGGTATCATGTTAGATAAATCAATCCAAGCTACTGCGAGAGAGAGGATAATGTTGGAGAGTACAATACATCAGCCAAAATGACCAATGTATGTATCAAAGAGATGCATTTTGTGTTTAGGTGAAAAAAGGGTTCGGCAACATAACTAATCATTTATCATTGCGTCCTACTTTTTACGCTAATCTCACTGAAAGATTTGAATGCATTTTTATACTATACGCGTTCAATAGCCATTTTTTTTTTGTTTTTTATTAATGCCTTGATAAATCAAAATACTTTGTATAGATGATACGCTGAGGATATAATCAGTTTTCCATTATGGCAAAGATAATATTACACTTTCGTTCATGGAACTTTCAACCTGATCATAGTGTGAATATGTAGTTATTGTTTTGAATGTGTTGGTTCACATTGGATAAAAGTGGATGTCGCTATGAAAAGAAACCCTAAAGATATCAAGAAAATGCCAAGATTTAGTCATCTTTGTACTACTTTTCAGTGCTTATTTCAATTGCAACATGGGATTTACAAGTTGTCATATTCGCATTATTAAAAGGAAAATGAGACCTGCAAGAAGGAGAGAATTGGGTCAAATATGAATGAATATGGAAAATTTCTTTTTAAATTATTATGTTAAACGTTATTAGATGGACCTAACGCATGCTTTGACTTTTTAAAGATATTCATCTTGTTCTAAAATGGGATTACAAGATGTTCATCAGCGCGTGTCCTTGACTGTGAAAAACAGTGGAACGAGTTATATGGGTCCCCGGGCACACCACAGCGCCATTCGCTTTGAATAGTCAATGCTAAATTTGAATCATTTAGTGAACTACTTAATGATCTGACAGATGTCGATCCATATAACTTTGTAATGACAATTAATAAATTAACATATTATAGAAATGACGCTCTTTCATTGTCAACGGAGTCGAGAAATGCGGTCTTTATGAGTAGTATGTTCTGATTAAACAGTACATGTTACTGTGATAAGAAACATTGTTCAATGAACATAAAAAAGTGGTATTTGTTGACCGATGGTATTTCTAATCAATTGCTTGGTAACATACATTTTTCAGCGCATCATGTTTATGTTAAGAGAGTGTCTTAACGACTAGACCAGGTTGATTTCATAAAAACGCAATAATGTACAAAGATCAGATTATTGCGTAGGATAACAATCGAATTCATGAGAATTAAGAACACTGGATGAAAGTGTGATCTTTGCGAATACATAACATATAAATAAATGTCGATACATAACATTTAAATTAATGTCGATATCATGTTGAAGAAATAAAGTAAAGGGTGGTTGTGGTAACCACGACATCTTTCCCGGAAGCTTTTTTTATTTCGTGCAACAATATCTTCTACTTTGACTACAATGTATCCATGAACATGTCACGTGGAGGAATCTCCCTATGATTATAGATTCATGGTATAACCATGATTTGTAGGCACGATGGTCTGCAGTCGCCAAAGCATTACGGCGGAGCACTTCGTATTTAGAAATCTATGAACAGATAAAATTAGATCACAGTGCATATAACGTCGGGGTCTTTTAACTCAATGCCTAGTGATTATCTAACCAAAGTTTGTCCGTGATTACCGACTGATTATACAGCTGAGCTTATTGTACTTGAAAATATATCAACAGAAAAAAAATAGATCACGGTGCATATTAGCTATACGCCGAGGTCTTTTCACTCAATGCCTAGTGATTACCTAACCAAAGTTTGTCCGTGATTACCGACTGATTACACGGCTGAGCATATTATACTTGAAAATATTATCAACATTATAAAAGCAGATCACGGTGCATATTAGTTATACGCCGTGGTCTTTTCACTCAATGCATATTGGTTGTCTGATTAACGTCTGTCCGTGATTACCGACTTTCATGGTTGTTTTTATTAGTACATGAAGACAGGGTAGCGCTTTCGCAGGTAAAGAAAATAAAAACGTTATTAAAGAAAACACGGAAAAGGAGTGGAAATATTGAAAAAGTACTTTTTTATCAATACCTAAACTGGAAACTGATTTTAAGTGTAATTATAGCGGTCGCAATATTTAAAACTTCCCGGATCTTCTAGTCTAGAGACAGGAGACCACTCTCCGCACCACGGTGCGTGCCTTCAATGCGAGCAATGTCCGCTGGCCGACGCATCGCACACTGGCAGTGTCAACATGATTATGACTGTGGTCAGGGCATTTCACTTTTATGAAAAGGTTCATGATGCTAGAAGGGTAAGATTTCATACACGTTAGCTTTGACAGGTTGTACTGTCGATTCCTACCGAATTTCACGACTAAATGAGCTACCCTGTTTTTGAATGATCAAAATTCGCAATAATGGCTGAGTGTTATTTTGAATAAGCATTCATATACATGATCATACAGTATATATTAATCACATACATTAAAAACAAGGCACATCTCGCGATTTGGGGAAGAGTGACGACTACACCTTACTCATTGATAGTGTTGAACATATTGGCCTCGTCCCAACCATCGGTGTATATTTCTTTCATGGTTCCTTCATGCCGTTCTACTTCACTCCAATACAGTCTCAAGTGGTATAAGAAGATATTGCTCGCCTATCTCTCAACAGATAAGGGCTACGGATATTGACCATCTCAAACACTTGAACATGTCATCCAATGACAACGCATAAACCATGGTCGAATATATATACACTTTAGAACCATATTAAACTCATCTTCAGGACACAAGTGGAATATGTCAGAAACCTCAAGCGCCCCGTATATTCTTACCAGAACTGTAGCAACCATATTAGGAGATGTATATAAAAGGATTCAGTATTTTTAATAGCACGTGTCAAGCAATACATTTGTACTTCCGGTGATAAGAATACAGCAAGGTATCATATTTATTTCCACATTTTCAAATAAACAAACAATGGATATATTGAGGGCAAATATTTATGTGATGATCGTAGCTGTGATGTAATGAAGATGGGAACAGTGATGGAAGAGGTGGTAGTGGTGGTGGTGGTGGTGGTGACGGTGGTGGAGGGATGTGATTATTTTATCATGGTTATGATGGATATGATAATAATGGCGCTCGTGGTGGTGGTGATGATAGTGAAGAGTGACAATAATACATTCGTACTTCCAGTGATGATCGTAGATGTAATGAAGATGGGGACAGTGGTGGCAATGATGGTAGTGGTAGTGGTGACGATAGTGAGGAGTGACAATAATACATTTGTACTTCCAGTGATGATCGTAGATGTAATGAAGATGAGGAGAGTGGTGGTAATGATGGAAGAGGTGGTGGTGACGGTGGTGGTTGTGCAGGATGAATATGATGATATAATCATGATTGTGAGAAGAAATACAACATGGATACATTGTTTGCCATTTTCTCAACATTTATTCCACTGGGGATAGAATTTCCCCCTTTCAAACCGTCCAACAATTAATGTCACAATCAAATAACAGAAATGCAATGAAAGGGGCGATATCTGTACCCGCACTATTGTACAGGGAAGAGGGGAGAGTCTAAATAAAAACGAGATACTAAATAGGGGAACCCGGGTCACGTGACCAGCCGGGAGGAAGAGATCCAACCGAAGTCCCAGTTTCCTGAGATTACGGATTCCCCTAAACAACCTCTCCTACTGAGAGCCCCTCCTTGCCATTGGGCAAACCGCTCTCCCCTGTTCTGAACAACAATTAACATAAATATCAATAGCAATAAGCAACCTTGACAATTTTCAACCCCAAACATACATACAATAATTTCATAGCAGGATGAGATATGATAAGCTTCGATACATCTATCTGGGCACTTATATCTACTTAATTACAGTGTCCAAGAAGGTTCTACGAACCACAATCCTTCAGCATATTTTCACAATAAAGAATGCCAAAACCGTATTTTCAGATGAATCTTTAATCCAAACCACCCAACCAAGACTTTGTTTCAATTAAGAATACAAGCCCATCCGGTCAACCAGGAAACTAATTATTACTAGCCCTGCTGGCAACCATTCATTCATAATAGTCTACTGGCTTAACCAGCCAGCCATTTCTTGGAACACCACTAGCCCAACCAACCAACCAAACTTTGTCCCACTTAAGAATACAAGCCCATCCAGCCTACTTTAAAACAAATCATTATACTAGCCCAGCCAACCATTCATTCATTAATAGCTTACTGGCCCACCCAACCAGTCATGTCTGTTGTTATTATGTTATTTCGTCTGTCTTCCCTCCGACTCCCTAAACAACCAAAAACACAATAATACACTTCAATTATTGTGGGATAGCCTGACAACGACTACTGGGAGCCGGCCTCTTATTATATATGAATGCTTAACAAACATTTTTTTTCCTGGTTTCCTTCAGGAAACCGGACCGAGCGTGTTCCAGGATAAAAAACCAGAGATAAAACTCGACGAGAAAAAAAACTCTGGAAAACCTTGGTGAACACAGTCATGAAATAACATAACACAACATATTTTCATTGCAAATAAAAATTGTCTCGTTGAAAGT
Organism: Arbacia lixula; assembly: GCA_963669155.1. Taxonomy (NCBI): domain Eukaryota; kingdom Metazoa; phylum Echinodermata; class Echinoidea; order Arbacioida; family Arbaciidae; genus Arbacia; species Arbacia lixula. The sequence goes on from OZ022597.1 coordinate 1,509,590, forward strand.
TCAAACTAGAATGATTCATTAACGTATTGATTGATGCCACGTACCCCCACACGTGCCCAGATCACCGTGGCAGAATTAGCCCGCACTCCTGTATGGCAACGGCCCCGTACCTAACACAAGTATGCATTGATTAACAATACAAACAACATTGCCTGCTATACAATCGTACCGCAGCCAAATGACATTATTGGAACATCCCTAGCCCAACCAACCAACCAACCCAACTTTGTTCCAATTAAGAATACAAGTCCATCCAGCCAACTTCGAAACAAATTATTATACTAGCCCAGACAGCCATTCATTCATTAATAGCTTACTGGCCCAACCAACCAGCAATTTCTTGGAACATCACTAGCCCAACCAACCAACCAAACCTTTGTTCCAATTAAGAATACAAGCCCATCCAGTCATCTCTAAAACGAATTACTATACTAGCCCAGCCAACCATTTATTCATTAATAGCTTACTGGCCCAACCAACCAGCCATTTCTTGGAACATCACTAGCCCAACCAACCAACCAAAACTTTGTTCCAATTAAGAATACAAGCCCATCCAGCCTACTTTAAAACGAATTATTATACTAGCCCAGCCAACCATTCATTCATTAATAGCTTACTGGCCCACCCAACCAGCCATTTCTTTGAACATCACTAGCCCAACCAACCAACCAAAACTTTGTTCCAATTAAAAATACAAGCCCATCCAGTCATCTCTAAAACGAATTATTATACTAGCCCAGCCAACCATTTATTCATTAATAGCTTACTGGCCCTACCAACCAGCCATTTCTTGGAACATCACTAGCCCAACCAACCAACCAAAACTTTGTTCCAATTAAGAATACAAGCCCATCCAGCCAATTTTAAAACGAATTATTATACTAGCCCAGCCAACCATTCATTCATAAATAGCTTACTGGCCCACCCAACCAGCGATTTCTTGGAACATCACTAGCCCAACCAACCAACCAAAACTTTGTTCCAATTAAGAATACAAGCCCATCCAGCCAACCATAACACGAATTAGTACAAGCCCAGCCAACCATCCATTCATTAAAAGCATACTAGCCCAACCAACCAGCCATTTTTTGGAACATCACTAGCCCAACCAGCCAACCAAAAACTTTGTTCATATTGAGAATACAAGCCCATCCAGCCAACCATAAAACGAATTAATACAAGCCCAGCCAACCATCCATTCATTAAAAGCATACTAGCCCAACCAACCAACCATTTATCTAAAAATGCATCAAGCCAAACCAACCAACCATAATCATCCTCATCCCTTTTTTGTTTTTGGCCACATGTCTCAAATCTATCCTCACCGAGCCCTGCTGTGTATATTTCCCTCCCCCTTCCTTTTAGCTCTTTCCCTTTGTACTACTTAGTCCTTCCTTTCTTATTGTCTGAAGAGTAGAAGGGTGGGGAGGCGGGAAAAGAAAAACATCCAACCCCAGTGGAACTTGTTGAGCATGTGAGGCGAATTCAGTTGTTGTGCCGCGTATGCTAACTTGGCATGCGCGCACTTTACCGGAATCGCGCGCGATGCGCTTAACAAATAGTTTCTCTTTTGACCTTCTGCACTTTGCTAGCGTAAACACTTTGACCCTGAACTATATTGTTTACGTTGCATTCTCTCACAAATGCGCTGATTCGATAACTCGAATAATCGAATTGTGAGAAGAAATACAACATGGATACATTGTTTGCCATTTTCTCGACATTTATTCCACTGGGGATAGAATTTCCCCCTTTCAAACCGTCCAACAATTAATGTCACAATCAAATAACAGAAATGCAATGAAAGGGGCGATATCTGTACCCGCACTATTGTACAGGGAAGAGGGGAGAGTCTAAATAAAAACGAGATACTAAATAGGGGAACCCGGGTCACGTGACCAGCCGGGTGGAAGAGATCCAACCGAAGTCCAGTTTCCTGAGATTACGGATTCCCCTAAACAACCTCTCCTACTGAGAGCCCCTCCTTGCCATTGGGCAAACCGCTCTCCCCTGTTCTGAACAACAATTAACATAAATATCAATAGCAATAAGCAACCTTGACAATTTTCAACCCCAAACAGCCAATACAAACCATTTTTTTTTTTTTTTTTTTTTTTTTTTTTTTTTTTGCCTCTTAGATAGTTTTGTCTGTTTTGTTACTTTCTGCCATAAACAGACGAACAATTAATTGAAATGATGTTATCTGTTGTCGCTTGGGCCCATTCAAACAAAGCAAACTATAATCATCTCTTTATGGGCATTTATCAAAGACACTCACATTTTTATTTGTATTTTTTTTTTCCATCGGTTCCCAACCTTCATACCAAGCCAGGTGCTTAAATTCTCTGCACCATTATCACATCTTATGTGACTTTGCCGAGCAAAATTGAATTGAACAATTACGATGTAAGAATCCACGATAAATCAATTAAACACGATCACTATACAAGACAATAATAACATGTTTGACCGTGTACAGTCGAGCTGCCCAGCCTCCAATAAGATTCAGTCATTAATCGACTATCCCTTTTTGATCGGACGTCTATTTACATGCACACCTTGTATTCATCTGTACAATCTACTGTTATCTTATTATCTTTGGCATTATTGGGCATACTTGTAGGTATACTTGACGAGCTGCCATACCAAAACCAACAAGAAAACAACCATGATAGTAGCGTCAAACGATCCATTATCATAGTCCAAATCAGATTCTGCCTTCTTCTATTTACATGTGCATGTATATACATGTATACACCCTTTGCAATGATCTTTATATTCAGCTTAAATATTAAAATGTTGAGTCACAAGCCTCACGTACATTATTTTGAGGGAGTCAATATATTTACATGGCGTTTTCTCAGAGATTTCAAGATTAAATTTAACCCAGCCATTCGAGCCGCCGTTGCGAAACTCTGTAACAAAATGTCACATCCACTGACCGACAGGTGTATCCCGTCCCTGTTGAGGTGTTCTTGCGCGATGAAGTTGTGCATGATGAACGATGCATTATGCATGCGCCCGATCTTTCTTCTATCATATTTGTTCAGGGATTTCCTCACCTTCTTAATCGCCGAATGCTAGTGCACTGTACGGTTATATCCCTAATAAAACAAACGAGGTATTATGCTTGAGAAGAAATGCGGCACCCCGGTAATGATTCCCGGGCTGTGGTGAGGGCATCATCTAATGCCTATCGACAATGCTTGGCTCCATAGCGGCCGAGGTCGTTCAAACCCACTTGAATGATCATGATGGTAGGAGCTGGGTTGTACCTTAGTAAGTCCTGGAGAGCTCTCGGAATTTCGTGTAGGGTTAGGCCGCCTCTGCCAAACCATTTAGCCTCGCTTGCATTTAATCCCAGGTTGTGGTTTCCTGTCCAGGATGCCCTCTCGACGGCTCTCCTGACGAAGCTATCCCCCAATAGCCACAACCGTTGGGCTCGAGTACCTGTGGTGTAAACAAAAGAGTTCTCCGGGGAAGTATATATGTATATAATTCTTTTCACGATCATATGTTTTTCATAGTCCACCCTCTTCCACTTGTTTGTAGTTAAGGTTAAAACGAGCATCATATTGTGCCCGTGCTATAATTTGGTAAGCACGATAATCGGTTTCTTATTATTTGTACATTCTTTATTTATTTATATATATATATATCCGCATATATATATATATATTATTTTTTTTGTTTACACTGTATACATGACTTTTGAGGACTTATGATCAACTTACAATAATTTGCTTCATGTGAGAGATGAGGAAGAGCACTCTCAATTTTATTATGTAAACTACAACCTTCCACGCTATGACCTTTGGAAGGAGGATATCTCTATTCTAAAACGACTAGGGTCTTACATAAGACCTGTAGGCCCCGCTGCGCCATCGCCCCATATTTGTTTTAATTTTTTTTTTTTTTTCTATGGGTAATCCATTCAAGGCAGCCGTTGTGGCAGCACCAATACGAAATGAATGAGTGCCATAATGGGCTGATTGCACCCCTGAAAAGATCAACGCCTTAATCAGTACTGCTCTAAATGGGTACCTGGTTAATGAGGTCCCATTAGCGTGGCAGATGGGTTTTGGGTCTCAGGTTGAGAAAAGTACGCATTGCGGCAATTGGGCAACTGTTGTGGGAACCATTTCCTTCCACGCTATGGAGTAATCTTCCTTCAACACGTGCTGAGGCCACGCACCACTGAACCAACCGCCAAATCCTATGCCTCCGCTTGCATCTGTGAATAAGTTCAAGTCTTAGTCAGTTAACCACTGCCTAGCTTGAATGATTGTGACCCCGTAAAATTGTTCCAGAAAAGACAACTTAAGTTCGAGGTCAGCACGGGTTCCATCCGTTAAACGCTTTGAACCCTTTGACCCGTCTTCTGTTTTCACGAGATATATTAACCTCCTTAGGGACGCTCTACCTGGCCGTACGGCTCGACAAACAAAATTCAAGGATCCTATTAACGACTATATATTCCTCAGATCCAAGACTTTTGTTCTAAGGCCCTGCGGATTTTCTGTTTCAAGGCTGCTACCTTACCGTCAAGTATCCGAACTTGAATGACGCTGGTGTCAATCTCCAGGCCTAGATATGTAAATTTTGTACAGAGCCCTTCCGATTTTTCCATAGCCAGAGGGACACCTAGTTCACTGCGTAATGAGCAAAATTCGATTATTATTCTCAAACATTTAATACCTCCTGCATTTGCCGACCCTACTGCTAAGAAAAATCGTCCATGTAGTGAACTATCCTATCTGTCCCTAGCCTGTCCCTCAAACAGAATTCTAGAAATGAGAATTCTTCGAAATATGCCGGAGCGCATCGGATCCCCATTGGTAAACACTTATCTACATTTTAGTTCCCTTCGACTTTTATTCCTAATAATTCAAAGTCCTGGGGTGATATGGGAACGCAGATTTTATGTCTTCTTTTGCTAACTCGGCCCCTATTTCCGTCCGAGAAACTAAATCTACGGCAGTATCAAAGCTTCTGTATTCTACTTTGCATGCGTCATCGGCAATGAAATCATTAATCGAGTTCACTTTCGGATAGGATAAGTGGTTTATTAGTCTGAAATCCCCTGAGTTCTTCTTCGGGACTAAGCCAGTTGGGCATGCTCTCCAATTTTGAAGGGGTCTTTTCTCGTATGGGCCTGCATAGTGTCCCAAAGTAACTTCCTTATCGATTTTCTTTTTTGTCGCTACCGTATTCTGATCTGCCGATTCCAAATTTGGTAGATCGGCAGGCAACCGAGGGCCGTTGTAATTCAATATGAAGCCCTGGGTGAACCCGGTTACTAAGAATTGCGCTGCCTTTTCATTGGGATATCTTTCTAGCTCTGCTACTACTAGTCTTTCTACTTGGGAGATAGAGCTAGTAAGTGTAGTTCAGGAATTTGCACTGCTGACGCTCACATTTTCCATGTCCGAAGGTAAATGCATAGTATACACCGGGACCGGACTGGCGAGCCCGGAGCTGTCGGCCGCCCAGCCGGCGGGCTGGTTGACTCCAGTAAGCCTGACTTCTGGTGCCCGGTGTTCTGGGGCCGTATTGCCCTTGGGACTTAAATGGTCTGGTCCTGCCTGGCCCTCCACGCTTGGAGGCTTAGCCGTGGGGTTTCTATTGTTGTTAGTCTAGGCGCCCCACCCCCTACAATGTGCATGAGCCACAACTCTCCATTGATACTAGCCCACGATCCATTAGATATTGATTTACGGGATCGAAACTCCCCATCATAGTCCCGTCATCCGTACCCCGCCTATTTGCTCGATGCCGACCGTATGAGGTGGCAATATTTTAGGATTTCTTTTGCGCAGTTTGGTCTTTGGATGTGCCTGCAAATAGACACTCGCAAATGTCAAAAAGGCGTTCGTCCATGCCTCAATGTTGTAGGTCTTGTTTCTTGCTGTTACTGTTGGTTTAAGCATGAGCTGTTGTCCCGTTTGAACTAGGCCTACAGTAAAACCCGATTGACACTCTTCCATTGGAACGTATCCCTGACCTCGAGCCGTCATCCCCTGGTTGCCTAGTAACCCGTTAAAATCGACGTATTCTCCCTTCCATATTTTTTCTTTCATGGGGAACCGTGATACCCAGGGTTTCTGTTTGGGCGACAAGTAATTGGTCCGATTGGAGATGGCATCGGGACTTGTTGAGACTGAGATTGACATAATGGGGATGGGGGTTGAATTGAGACGGGATCGGATCGATTGGTTTCGGGTTTAGGCCTAGACCTAGATCTAGATGTAGATCTAAGTCTACTACATGACCGCCCAGGTCTGGATTTAGACCTCCATCCCGCCCTGGTACTGTGGACGGGAACGACACGGTAGGGACGAGGACTGAATTGGTCTCTATGCTTTCATTAGTCTAGATCTAATGCATGTAATGTCAAGCTGACGCTTGTTAGTCTACGAACTCACCCGGCTGTGTCACGACCGAGGGTCGTCCTGACGACTAACTGGGTGTTGCTGCCTGGGCTGCGGGCGCCTGCTCCACCGTCCCTGGGCCGGTCACTGGCTGATCTTGCGACACCGATTCCTTAGCATTGGACTTGATGTGTATCTCCCTCTCCTGCTACTAGTAGTCTAGGCCTAGAGCAAATAGTACTAGACCTTGTCACTCTCGTGCTGGGTCCTGTGGTAACACTAACATTCCGTGCTGATGCTCTGGTCTGGCGTTTAGACGTCTTTTCTTCCCCATTGTCACTGTCCAGTTCGGGCTTGATCGAGCGCTTCAGTTTGTATAGTAGATCTAGACTTCATCACTTCCAGGGTTATTACCAGGCGATAGCGTGGGCTAAACCATCCTCGACGAGCCAGCACGGTGAGCCAGCACGGTAAAAGTTGTCTCGGTAATAACATTGTTCGAGTGCAGACACCATAAGGGTATAGGTCTACGTGTATATTCCTGTTCCTACGTGAATATTAAATCTGGGAGAGCTAAAAGAAAAACATCCAACCCCAGTGGAACTTGTTGAGCATGTGAGGCGAATTCAGTTGTTGTGCCGCGTATGCTAACTTGGCATGCGCGCACTTTACCGGAATCGCGCGCGATGCGCTTAACAAATAGTTTCTCTTTTGACCTTCTGCACTTTGCTAGCGTAAACACTTTGACCCTGAACTATATTGTTTACGTTGCATTCTCTCACAAATGCGCTGATTCGATAACTCGAATAATCGAATTATACTAAATATGATGATAATGGCGCTCGCGGTGGTAGTGATGATAGTGAAAAGTGAAGATGATGAATGAATTGTGATGATTACCATGGTAATGATTGGGATGATCTTGGTGCTGATAGTGGTGGTAGTGGTGGTGGTGGTGGTGTTAAATATGATGGAGAATGTGGTGGCAATGATAATGACGCTCTTGGTAATCACGACGATGTCAATGGTAGTGATGGTGGTGGACGGTGGAAATGTTGCGGTGTGTTGTAGTGCTAGAGGTAATCAAATAATGGTAATGATGTTATTGAGATAATGATGGAGATTGTGTTAGAAATGATGATGCTCTTGGTAATCACGACGATGCCAATGGCAGTGATGGTGGTGGACGGTGGTAATTTTGCTGTGTTTGGTAGTGCTAGTGGTGATCAAATAATGGTAATGATGTTATTGAGATAATGATGGAGATGATTAGGCATGAAGTCACTCTAGGAATCCCATGTACGTACATGTCATACAAGGTAAACATTCTTTAAGATATCCGTGCGTGTTTCATTGGATTCCATCTAATTTTGGAAAAACATTTTATTCACCACGCAGCCATTAAATAATAAGGAATTCCCAATTCTACACCACGTCCTCACATTCCTACAAATGGTTTAATGAATAGTCACATGTTGCACGTGCTATGCACGTATGCCTAACACATTGGGCAGCCGCTTGTCACCATTCATGCAGTTTCGTCAGCATCGTTAGTGTCGGACGTGTTCCTTTCGCAAAACACATGTTCCCGTGGTATTTGTGAGATCGCATACTTATGTTGTGACTACCATGGCCTCAATCACATTACATTACAGTATCATTTTTGTCTCGCCCACCGGAGGTGAAGGCGAGACTAAGGGATCCAAATGGCGTCCGTCCGTCGTCCGTCCGTCGTCCGTCCGTCGTCCGTCCGTCGTCCGTCCGTCGTCCGTCGTCCGTCGTCCGTCACAAATGTTAAAGTTTACCTGCAAGACTCTCTTATGATCCATAACTTGGCAACTGTTACAGCAATGGCAGCCACACTTGGTTGATAGAAGCACTAGGGGTATATTCATGTTATGGTGTTGTCAGAGGTCATGTGATGATGTCAAAGGTCATTTGAGGTCATATATTAAAGAGTATGTGCAAGACTCTCTTTTTCTATGTTAAAGTTTACCTGCAAAACTCTCTTTTGACAAATAACTTCACATACGTTGCTTGGATTACAACCTAACTTGGGTCATAGATGCACTGGGGGTACCTTCATGTTATGGTACCGTTGGAGGTCACAGGATAAGGTCAAAGGTCATTTAAGGTCATACGTTAAAGTTTACCTGCAAGACTCTCTTTTGACAAATAACTTCACATAGGTTGCTTGGATTACAACCTAACTTGGGTCATAGATGCACTGGGGGTACCTTCATCTTATGGTACCGTTGGAGGTCACAGGATAAGGTCAAAGGTCATTTGAGGTCATACGTTAAAGTTTACCTGCAAGACTCTCTTTTGACAAATAACTTCACATGGGTTGCTTGGATTACAACCTAACTTGGGTCATAGATGCACTGGGGGTACCTTCATGTTATGGTACCGTTGGAGGTCACAGGATAAGGTCAAAGGTCATTTGAGGTCATACGTTAAAGTTTACCTGCAAGACTCTCTTTTGACAAATAACTTCACATGGGTTGCTTGGATTACAACCTAACTTGGGTCATAGATGCACTGGGGGTACCTTCATGTTATGGTACCGTTGGAGGTCACAGGATAAGGTCAAAGGTCATTTAAGGTCATACGTTAAAGTTTACCTGCAAGACTCTCTTTTGACAAATAACTTGACATAGGTTGCTTGGAGTACAACCTAACTTGGGTCATAGATGCACTGGGGGTACCTTCATGTTATGGTACCGTTGGAGGTCACAGGATAAGGTCAAAGGTCATTTGAGGTCATACGTTAAAGTTTACCTGCAAGACTCTCTTTTGACAAATAACTTGACATAGGTTGCTTGGATTACAACCTAACTTGGGTCATAGATGCACTGGGGGTACCTTCATCTTATGGTACCGTTGGAGGTCACAGGATAAGGTCAAAGGTCATTTGAGGTCATATGTTAAAGTTTACTTGCAAGACTCTCTTATCACACATAACTCATCACATGTTGCTACAATGGCAATCAAACTTGGATGATGGATGCACTGGGGGCACCTGCATGTTATTGTGCTGTAAGAGGTCACATGATAAGGTCAAAGGTCATTTGAGGTCATACATTAAAGTTTACTTGCAAGACTCTTGGTGAAGGCTTCAGCCAGGGATACAATTCTTTTGCGTAGCAACGGAGATCGCGATATTTCTGGTTATTTTCACAAGTGGGCGAGACACAATATTGCTAATGCCTTGTTGTATTTTTTATTTAAAAAAGTATTGTGTTTGTATAATAGATGTTAGATAGAGAGGGGGAGAACGAGAGAAGAAGACGGGCTGAGAAAGATGAAAAAGCCAGAAATACAGAGAGATAGAAAAGAGACAGAGACAGAGAGGGAGAGAGAGAGAGAGAGAGAGAGAGAGAGAGAGAGAGAAAGAAAGACATGGAGAGTGAATGTGTAGGAAAGAGCGGGCAAGAATGAGAGAGGGACGAAAATTTGGTGGTAGATAGAGAGAGGGAGAAGGAAAGGGGGAGACAGATAGAGAAAGGTACATACTGTATATAGGTGGTTAGGAGTCAGCGAAAGAGAGAAAAGAGAGAGAGAGAGATACAAAGAGAGAGAGGGGGAGAGGAAGAAAGAGAGAGAGAGAGAGAGAGAGAGAGAGAAGAAACGGACGGCAAAGAACGAGAGGAGGAACAAAGGACGAAGATAAATCAGAAACGACTTGCATTTCCGACATCCGTTTTCTGTCGATGCAGCTCGTTCATTGATCTCGTTGCCCTGCTCAATTAAGTGTTAACGCTTAATTAAATTCCGAGACGACCAATTATGAATGGGTCCACAGTTTGTATTTCCGGTCTCTTTTTTTTTTCTTCTTCTTGTGAGCGACACAATAAGTAAGGTAGGGTACCCCTCGGGCGAAATAGACGGAATAATGAAAATCTAGGCGAATAATAGTCTTCCTCCAAGTCAGACCCTGAAGTAGTTATGAGGCTCGGTGTTGTCTTTGCTCGTTCATTGCAATACGTGGAGGAGGCCACTGAATTGGTTCCCAAGCACAGAATCAGATGATATGACTGAAATAATTGATGAAAGAGGGCTGGGGAAGAGCTGAGGCGATAACCCCCCCCCCCCCCCTTCCCCCCTCCCTTACCCCCCTCCCCCCCCCCCCACCCCCTTAGCACACAAACCAAACACTCACACATATACACACACACACACACACACACAAACACGCACACACACGCACACACACGCACACACACAGGTTCCACCACTGTTCACAGCGAGGTCTGATTTTGTATCACGAATAATAAGCACGTAGTCCTTGCACAGAGACTACTCAGCATGCCCTTTGATTAAGAATGACGGATCAGATGGCCTCCTCTTTGGTGGCAATGTGACACTCAAAAGTGATAACTTAATTGGCCAAGTAGTCAGAACGTGTCCTTTTGCGACCTGAGCGTTGCTCTAAAATTGCTGAAAACAAATCTCGATATGTGTAATTTGTCTGTCTACCAGATTACTTCTTTCTCTCCCTCTCTCTCCGTCTCTCTCTCTCTCTCTCTCTCTCTCTCTCTCTCTCTCTCTTTATAAATATGTGTTATCGCCTTTTCTCTTTCCCCTTCTCCTCTCTCTGTCTCTCTCTCTCTCTCTCTCTAGGGCTATCTCGCTTCCTAATCGATCGATCATTGTGACTATTCCTTTGCTTTCATTCTTAGAATACGACATACCGGTGTGTCGCTCAAAATGGAAGAGCTCTTTGTAAGGCATAGTGATCTGAATTATAAATGAGATGCCCAATGTTATACATAGTCTTGATCCTTTATTTCTAAAATGTTTCAAGTTGAAAATAACCGGGCATATGGTGTCCTACCTAGAATGTCAAATTAGCTCAGCGAAATCTGAATTTCGGCAGAGAATTCCGACTCGTTGCGACATGTCCAATTGACACCAGCGATCATAATTGGCAAATATGCGTATAAAGACTTTATTTTGAGAAATTACAAATGGCAGGGTAGCGGATAATTGAATATGTCTATCTTGTTCATTGCGCCATTTCACTTTTTTCATGTATGGCCACCGGTGCATATTGAAACGAGTTACTGATGCGACTCAGTGTTTCGCTAGTTTAGAGAGGATAATGCTAAGGTCGTCATGATAAGTAAAATAAAGAATGTGATTTAATGACAAAACGATTGTATGATTTAGGGTTTTATCTTATTACATAACTTGGTGAAGTGGTGTTTAGAAGTGTTAGACTTGGCACTGTCCTTCCACCGTCCACTTTCATTTTGTCCACAAGCACATGCTGATAGCTAGCTGGTAGTGATTATGGTTAATGTAATGGTTAGGGCATGGTTTTAGTAGCGGTTCGTAATAACTTTATAATTTTACAGGGTCAATTAAAACTCTTTCTAAGGAGAAGAAATGTCAATTAAACCAAAATGTATGGCTTATAACGGTCGATGTAAATCATTGAGACAAAACAACATTATGATTCTGGTTCGTTGATGTTAACTGCTTCTTATTCATTCGAGGCCTCTACTTATTTGGTTGAAGCTTCTTCTTATCTGGCCAAGCCACTCCTTAGCTGGTCCAAGCTTCTTCTTGTTTGGTCGAGGTTAAAAAACGACCTCCTCAAGCTCAAGAAAAAGTTCGTATAAAAGGGTCATCGCAGTGCTTTCCGTCACCGACATCTTCCACATCAAGTCAACAGATTCGCAGGAAAAATCTACCATCTTGTAGTCGGATGATTTTGATCCGATTTCCTCATTTCTTCATAAAAAAGTGTAAAAAGAACAAAACCACGAGAATCATCGAATCCCGCCCGTGTGCCTTAAATAGTTGTCCTGGAGTTGTTTAGAGGGGCCGGGCGCTGGCCCGTCGGGCAAAGTCCGCCTGGTGAAAAAGGTTAATTGCCAATTGTTTTCTGTCTTGAAGAAATAATTTCAATAATTAGATGTTCTGATCGACGGAACATGGTCGGCATCCCATTCCGCGTGTGTAATCACCTATATAGAGGCGATGGAGTTTGATTCGGCGAGTGGATGCCGATTCGATGTGGCAGCACTTAGCGAAATCGTTTGAAGCAGGTCTCCTTTGCGCCCTTCCCCGTATCTCTGCCGTGAACATGAAAAGACAGAGATCTGTAAGTTTGGGTTGTTTTTGTACGTACTAGTAAGGTATATTTATATTAATATTATGAACTGCGTGGTTTTTGGATCTAATGAACCAAAAAACACATATGAAAGCACAAATAGAAATAATGCAATGAGATACACTGTACCACTGTTTGAACATATGAAGGAGTCTGGAGAGCGCATAAATGCTAACTAGGTCTGAAACTATACGTGTTATTATCCTGCTGACAGTAATGCTCTCGTTTTTTTTAATAAGTCATTGAACATATTTCACTTTTGCTATCAAAACTAAAAAAAAGGGATGAACAATTGTATAAACATCATTTACTTTTGGTGCATAGTTCTCTGAGACATGATGTACACAAAGCAAATTTTCAATATGAAGAGTATGTTCGCAAAAAACACACAATAAAGTCCATTCTTTTTTCGTTTTATCGATTTTTGTTGTTGTTGTTGTTGCTGTTAAAGTATGTTGGTTTAGCATACGAATAATGTAAAGATAAGTTATGAAATTTGGCATGACGTCATAGAAATATGTATAATGTGCGCTTTTCAATGTGTTTTCCGTTGAGTACATTTCTCGGTTTGTTGCAAAAGCAATGCTCCTGAAATCTGGGACGCACACTTGTCTGTGAGATGATGCGGAAAACACATTTTATGAATTATGGATTTCACATGCTGTCATGTTAACGACATCATTTCTATAAACCAGAGCAACCTATTGCGGTGCAAACTCCTTTCACATCTTTTATTGGTTACTGTTAAATTGTGTGTGTGTGTGTGAGTGGGGGTGGGGGGGGGGGGCTCGTGTAGACATAAATAGCATTAGTTTAATCCGTCAAACACTGATTTTAGACTTTAAAAATCGATGTATAATGCGTTTTGCTGCAAATTGATGTTATATCCAGATCGATCCCACTTTAATTCAAATTATATTTCATTACAATTTATTTGAGTAACATAAAATGAACTTCACGGTTTGTGCGAACAATCCTTTGATAAAAATGTAGCCGTCTTTATTTTTATAGGTGTATTTGTCTAACCTGGTTACTTTATTTTAAAGGGTGTTGTGTTTTAAAGGGCATATAATGTACTGGGAAGGCAAAAAAAGCCTTCAAAATGTACTTGTTAGCAATCTTTTTGCCAATGGTCTTAAATTCATGTATTGTCTATTTCAGAAGCTTGCTGAAAGTTATTTGCCCTCAAATGATCCACATATGAAGAAATTAATGATTAATGGTTAAATCCTCAATATGTTCGGGCCGAACATTTTGAGGATTTGTGATTTAATCACTCATTATTCCAAATGTAGATCATTTGAGGGCAAATAACTTTCAGCAAGCTTCTCAAATAGACAATACATGAATTTAAGACCATTGGCAAAAAGGTTGCTAACAAGTACATTTTGAAGGCTTTTTTGCCTTCCCAGTACAGTACATGCCCTTAAAAGAATGTTCTGTTTATTTCGATCCCCACCCGATCCCCACCCGAGTCCGCCTGTGATTTTTTAATCACAGGGACTCAAATGCACTGCACATTCGGTGCTTATCTACGTCGGTGAAGGGCGAAAATAAAAAGAACATTCTTTAAACTGATTCATCCCGGCGCAAAACAAAAGCAACATTTATATGGTGTTGTGTTTGTTTGTTTTTTCATATTTATTTTTCATTCGAATCTTAGCACAATTCCTTATTGACCTTCTAATGCTTTGTACCCTATTTCGTATGCCCAACCTAACTCTATTCTAATCAAGAATATTTGCCAATTAGAGCACAAATCCAAATTTATGTACGACAATCTATAAACTGCAATGGTGAATATCTTAAACGCACTTTTACAAGTAATCATATCTAATTTGGACTCTTCTGAACTAGTTTATAGGATATGCGAAGCTCTCCAATACGGTGTGTAAGTGGACGTTAGTTTTGTGAACAGTTATTTAGCTAAGATTCGACGACAGAGGGAGGCATATATAGTAGTAAAGTGATCGTCGATGCCAAAAAGATGACAGCAGCACAGAAATGTAACTCTTAAGTATTTGTTTCCATGTTATCGTGTCTTGATCCGTGAACCAAAGAAGTTTATGTGGTTAAGTCGCTGCCCGGGAAGCAATAGTTTGCAGGTTCATGTCCTTCTGGTTCCAAGATGATTATTTTTCTTGATGCTAGGTTCCCACTGTCGTGCGATCCGCTACGAACGCCACGATTGGCAATTCGTAGCTGATCGTGGATCTTCTCTGAAATGTCAGGTTTGCATACGAGGTGATGCGTTCTGGTACGATTTGGTGCACTTGGTTGCGATATAGTCACGATTGGTCGATTTCAGGTGACACGATCTGGTCTCCCGTTCAGATACGATCATTTACGCTCCGAGAGGATTGTCCCGATTGAGTCCACGATTTGGTCTCGATGTGACACGACCATCACGATCGGGGTCCCCGATTTGGGACGATCGGGTACGTGCAGATACGTTCGGATACCTTCCGATACGTTCATCACCAACCGATTCGCTCTGTTACGACAGCATACGGTTGTGGTCATGGTGGTTGCGATGTACTTTCACGATAAAATGAAATTACCTCAGAAAGCCCTTTCACTAAAATATAGCCGAAAGGAGGGCGGGTTACTCATGAATATTCATGAATCAGATTAAATGTGAATCTGAGGTTATAAGATGTAGCACGCTATCCTTTTTACTACTGAGTGTATGCCTAAAATGTCTTTAAAAAACAGTACTTTCACTTAAATCTAGCTATATCAATTGTAATATTTCTCACACGCTCCTGTATACGTTTATAATATTAACACCCAGTTCACTTCTCCTTTGAGATGTAACCTACAAGATGTGAAATCAAAGGTAAAGAAGAGGAAAGGGAGGGGATTTTCCCATCATCTAACAATGCTAGAATGTGCTAGCATGTGCTAAGATGATATTCATGAGTTATATAATGAAAGCGCGTCTGCAATAACAATGGACTTTGCTAACGCGTCTCTGTGCACGCTATTTAACGTTTAACACAAGCACGGACACCCGTACTTTTAGTTGAATACGACAACGTATTACGAATACAGTATGCATGTATGTAGTTGTGCACAGTATGACTACATAAATAGCTCGTTTTTTGTTTCCTTTTTTGACAACGGAATGCTTATTGTTCGTGCAAGTATTTGTGTGAAAACGTTTTTGCAGTGATGTATCAAATGCACAAGTGAAAGAATGCTTCTTCTCTTTTTTAGAAAATGCACATTTTCAAAAAAAAAAATGTGCACAATGTATGGGAAAACCTTCGCAGGTGACGTCAAAAACTTATCATACCTCATAACTTTTTTATTCCTTGTCGGATTTTATCAATCCTTCACTAATATGTTTCTTTAATGTGTGCTTTTATTGGAAAAAAAACAACTTAATTTCAGGTGAACTATCCCTTTAAAGGTCATATACTGTACTGGAAAGACAAAAAGCCTTCAAAGGTGATCGCAAATTCAGCAAGTTTCTAAAATTGGCAATACATGAATTGAAGACCATTGGTAAGAAGATTGCTGACGATCACCTTTTGGAGGCTGTCTGTCTTCCCCATAGAGTATATGACATTTAAAACAAAGAGGATAATAGGAAAAATAAAACAACCATAACATTCACAATGAATATTGAACAATAGGGAAATCTGCGAAAAATGATATTTTTCGCCATCTTTAACTATGTACTGTAAGTGCAAGTCAAGTATTTCTGCATAATGAACATGAAAAATTTACATATTTCATATATTTCATATATTTTATATTTCATATAAAGATAAACTTAGGCCTAAACTTAGGCCGGGTGGATCACCTAGTCAATTACACATTTGCGTGACTTCTTTTTATCTGTTTTTTTCTTCTCAAATTATTTTTTTTGTTAGTCTTTGTTATTGTTATCTTTGTTGTTTGTATTAATTGTATTTAAATGTTACATAATTTGCTATGTTTACGTGATTTTTATCACAGGGCTCCTTTAGAACGCAGTCCTCGAGACGGAAAGGACTACCTGTCTAAAAAAAACGTGAAAAAAATAGAATAAATAAATGAATAAATAAAACCTATTATAGAAGGAGTAGGGGTTGATTGCTGAAGAAATAGGTGATTGGAGGGAGAGTGGTGAATTTTGAAAACGAGTGAGATATGGGATAGTATGATTTGGTCTGGGGGTGGGGGAGAAAAATAGAGAGAGAGAGAGAGAGAGAGAGAGAGAGAGAGAGAGAGGGAGATTGAGAAAGAGAAAAGGAGATAACATATATTTATAAAGAGAGAAAGGAGAGAGAGAGAGGAGAGAGAGAGAGAGAGAGAGAGAGAGAGAGAGAGGGGGGGGGAGAGAGAGAGAGAGGGGGGGAGAAGGAGAAAGAGAAAAGGGAGATAACATGTATTTATAAAGAGAGAAAGGAGAGAGAGAGAGGAGAGAGAGAGAGAGAGAGGGGGGGGGAGAGAGAGAGAGGGGGGAGAAGGAGAAAGAGAAAAGGGAGATAACATGTATTTATAAAGAGAGAGAGGAGAGAGAGGGGGGAGAGGGAGGGAGAGAGAGAGAGAGAGAGAGCGGTTGTGTACCGTATGTGTCGATGAAAAGGGTGGGGGGGGGGGGTATGGCAAGGGAGAGGTAAAATTAGATGCTTGCATCGTGAACAGATTCTGTTTCTACAAGAGGAATAGAGATATACACGGACTTGTTGTGTTTGTAGGAAGGAGTGGGGTGGTGAAGATATTTGGTTAGTGATGGGATCTGATTTTTAAGAGGAAAGGATAGATTGTGTATCGTATGTGTCGGTGGAAACAAGGGGGGGGGGAGGGGGTAGAGTGGACTGCTTGGCTGCATCCTGAACATAATCTGTTTCTTCGGGAGGAATAGAGATATACAAGTAGTTTTTTGTGTTTGTGTGTAGGGGAAGGGGGTGATATGAATTTTAAAAACATGCATCTCGAACTTTTCCAGCTAGAGGTGGAATGTTTGTACGCACCCAATTTAATCCCCACCCCATCCTCTTCCCCACCCTCAAAGCCATGTGAGAAATATCAGCGTGATAAAGTCACCTTTTAAAGTACTACAATCGCTGCTGCTATGTTTAAATCTGTAAATTTCTGTCTGCAAAAGAAATATTGTTAGAGGATTATGCAAATTTAAACAACATTAAAAAGAATCAAAACGAAAGAGCAGTTGACAATGACAATGGACTATGCTGAACCCAGATCTACTCTCGCTGCTCAACACGAAGCCACAGACATGAAATGATTCCATAAATAGACCGGCTTCCTTTAAAAGAAAAAAAAAAAGAAAAACGATACCAAAAACCGCTCTTACACTCATGTGTAATCCTATGGAGACCATCCTGTGTACGTAAATAGCCTGCTTCCGCGGCTCCGATGCGGATGTTGATAATCAGCGCCCGGGGAGCGGCCGGGGGACCTCTACTCCGCGAGACCGCACGTCACTGCAGAATTTAGCTGGCTCATAATGGCCAGGTGTTATGAGGTTCAGTAGTTTGAAAGTGATTGACTTTGTGTGAAGTTGTTGCTGTTGTCATTGTTGTTGTTGAAATCGCAGGGAATGTGTTCATAATGTTGTGATGCGAGCTTAGGAAACGCTACATTATATTATTCATGTTTGTATATATCATGGGCACATTGTCGGTGATTTCATTGAATAATTAGTTGAAATAGCGTTCATTTTCACTCAGTAAAGAAGTAAAAGAGAATAGCGGTAAAATGATAAGACCCATTAACATGAAATGATTGCTCTGCCATCATCATGATTTCAGGGATGGTTTAATTCCAATAGATGTGCCAGTTTGAGACGATCCCTTCACGTGATTCTGAAATCACACGAGACCGCAAACCGGAACGTGCAGTCAATACAGAGTTTAAGATTGGCACGACTCTGACTCTGACTCTGACTGTGATAATGACTGTGACTGTGACTGTGACAGTGATTGTGACTCTGACTGTGACTGCGGTTGTGATTGTGACTGTGACTGTGACTATGACTGTGACTGTGATTGTGATTGTGATTCTGACTGTGACTGTGACTGCGACTGTGATTGTGACTGTGACTGTGACTGCGATTGTGATTGTGACTGTGACTGTGACTCTGACTCTGACTGTGATTGTGATTGTAATTGTGACTGTGACTGTGATTGCGATTGTGATTGTGACTGTGAATGTGACTGCGACTGTGACTGTGACTGTGATTGTGACTGTGACTGCGACTGTGACGTGGAATCTGCATCTCTTAATAGAAACAGGTGGCCGTGCGCAATCGCATATGGATCGCAATGTTAAGAGCAGCTGTCAGTTGCAGTCACAGTCACAGTCACAGTCATAGTCGCATTCACAGTCGCAGTCGCATTCACAATCACAGTCGCAGTCACAGTCACAGTCACAGTCATAGTCATAGTCATAGTCATAGTCATAGTCATAGTCACAGTCGGGATAATCTAAAACCCTCCATTGCAACATCAGAACGATTAACAAGGTTACGGGTCCTGTAATATTGTCCACTGCGACTTCTTAATTTTACAGATTTTTAATTTAGTAGTGATAAGATGGTGGGAACAATTATTTTTATATACTCATTTATTCATGTAATCATTTTAATATTTATTTCTCAGTCTTATTTAAAAACAGGGTAATAGGTTCAGAGCCCGAGCCTGCTTTTCATCAGTGTCCTTTGTCCATAGAATGGATGAAATAAATGAACAAAAAGATCAACAAATCAATGAAATGCACATCGTGCAGTTGCCAAATTTAATTTAAATGAATTTACACGGCTATATATCATATACTGCTTTGTGAAATTGAAAAAAAAATGATACAAACAATTAAAGCCGACTTATAAGAAGAGTTTAATGCCAATTCAACGACTTTAGGTGTGTTATTTCGATGCGAATCTCTCGCGTCATCTTGAATATAATAAGAAAGGGCTCAGAAGACTTGGCAGAACAGCTGCGACCAAAAGTTGGTTGCATCATTATCACCAAGTTTGTACATTCCTTGAAAATCCCCCTTTCATATGTTCGTTTTCTTGAGAATTTAACGACAACATATCCATGA